>PVIR01017685.1:0-34340 GCA_004026965.1 Petromus typicus | reverse complement strand
GCTATCTCATAGCAGTACAGAATACAGGGCTGGGGATTTAGCTCAGTGGTTCTGGCATCTGCCTGGCATGTGCAAGGTCCTGAGTTTGATCTCCGGTACCCCACACCACAAAGCTCAGTGTGGTGGCTCACACCTGTAATCCCAACATTTCAGAGGCAGAGGCAGGAGGATTTAGATGAGTTCAAGGCTGGCCTTGGCTACATAGTGAGTTCAGGGGCAACCTGAACTACAAAGAAAGACCCTGTCTGAAAAAACTAAAACAAAAAGAAGGTGAAGGTGAAGCCAAAGGAGAAGGAGAAGGAGGAGGAAAAGGAGGAGGAGGAGGAGGAGGAGGAGGAGGAGGAGGAGAGAAGAGTGGTTATCAGAAACTGGGAAGAAGGAATACAGAAACATTAGTTATTAGGCTCAGAAATACATTTAAGTAACAAGACTGAGTTCTAGTATTTTACAGCACCGTAGGGTGGGTATAGCTAAAAGTAAGTTATTGTACATTCCAAAATAGCTAGAGAAAGAGTTTTAAAATGTATGATAGGTATTGTGAAATAGTAAGAAAATATTCAAAGGAAAAAAAGGAGAGTTAGGGATAAATAAAGAAGGGAAGGGAAAAAAAATTGATGGTAAAAAAAAGGAAGCAAAGCTTATGTATATAAAGGGTAGGAGTTGTGGAGGCAAAAGAATGGGAAAAAATGAGAATTAAGTCATGGCATGTACTGGTATACAAATTCTCAATTTCAATTGTGATCATAGCATGTATATAAAATGTACCAATAAAATCAATTTTTAAAAATAAAACAATTTAAAATTAAAAATAAAATATTAACTGCAAAAGAAGGATTTTGAATATTCCCAATAAAAAATAACAAATGTTTTATATAATATTATTTTCTTGATATGATTACTGTACCTTATACACATAGTTCAAATATCATACTGTATTCCATTAGTAAGAATAACTATATATTGATTAAAATAAAGTTTAAAAATAATAACTTCTCATTATCTATATGAAGATCACAGAGTACTTTGAATTAAAATTTATGTAACCATGAAATAAATATTTCTTTATCCATTTTAAAGAGGAAGTAATAGGCTAGAAAAGATTAAGGAGTATGTCTTATTATCCAGTGTTGACATTTTTCCATAAGCTTTAAATTATACATGTATATGAAATACAGTGTAATGTTTAGACACATATATTGAGTACTGATCAATTCAGGGTAATGGGTATATCCTTCACTTTAAATATTTAACATTTCTTTATGATGAGTACCTTCAAATTCCTCTCCTATTTTGAAATTTATATTTTATCATGGTTAATTATATCCCTTCTTGTTATGAGATAGAATACTAAAACTTATTTCTTCAATCAAACAATATAGTTTTAAAAGCCAATTTTCAAGACTGGTTGCGTAATTTTATCACCTATGAAAAGACTATGAACATTCCACTCGCCAGAAGAAACACTAACCCATCAGGGAAGCCATCAATTTCTGAGAATATACTCTGGATACTCTGAATAAAAAGAAACGTGTTTTTTTGTAAAACAATCATTTTTAAAGGGTAGTTTAATATCTAGGAAGTATTTTTAATAATTACTTGAAGTAGATACTCATTTAAATTTTTAATAAACTACTAGAGTTAAGATTGATTTTGCTATTAAATGTTTACGAACAGTACATTATTTTCTTTGAGAACATCATCAGCAAATGAGCATTAGGTAATCTATGCAAAACAAAGATCCTTAATTTTATTAAAGTCTGTTTTTATTACCAAGCTTCTTTCTCCCCATTTTAGGCCATCTATAATTCAGAAACGAAAGAAAAGGAGTTCTTCAGAGACCTCTTCAGAGACCAATCTGACTCCCTTTAACATATATTATTTTCTGGAAGAATCTGATACAGTGAAAAATGTGATGTCAACGCAACAGAAAGATTTATCATTTACCTTTAAGGAAAAACACTCCATTGGAATAGTATGCTTTCCTAATACATTTACATATTTATCAGGCTTACAAAAATTCAATTTACTGGTGTTTTTAGGTACACATTTACCAAATCAAGTCAAATATATAACACCTTTATAACAATTTTTTTAAAAAATCCAGTTGGTTTATATAATTTTCTCTCACAGTTCACAATTCAGGTAGACAAAATTTTAAGTGACTAAGCAGAGGGTGACTTTTAAGTATGTGGAAGATCTCCACATTGTTAATTTAGAGGCACTATGGGAAATGAATAAGGAGATATATGAAGGAGTAACTAGTTCACAGTGGGAGGTGCACATGACTGCTTGCACACTGCACCAGCGTGAGGCCAGGGAAAATCACTTACAAAGATACTGGTGCCACAACTGCCATGTTTCTGTTCTAAAGCTCTAAATTAAGCAAAGAAACTCAGACTGTGTGCCACGTGGAGAACACAAGGCCAGTAACCATATACTCAGCATGCGGAGACTAAATATTAATATCAACTGCAAAAGATGTGATTGCAGACTTGAGTAAACTTTCTGAAAGAATAATCTACAAGACCGGCTGTGTTGGTGATGGCTCTTCATAAAAACAGATGGTCTCAAGAAATCTAAAAGGATTTTAAGCCATTGTTCTCGGGTTATGGATTTCAAAAACAGAAAAATACATCACATCCTAGATTTTTACTATCTCCAAAGTGAAGAATTTGAAAACAAGCATGATTATCAGCCAGAATAGCCATGAAAAAAAAAATCAAAATTTTAGAAATAGGAAACAACATGATCTCTTTAGAATAGATAATTCCATTTAGGAAAAGGAACTTGAAAACCAAAGAACCACTCTTGAGGTGGGTTTCATTGCCTGAGATGTGGATTCACCAAGTTTACCTTGAAGAAAGTTTTAAAGTAGTTCTTCAGAGACCAGTACTGTGGGAAGAAGGAGAAGGAGCTAGCAAAGGGAGAGGATTGAATGGAAAGAGACATCTTAAGTGCAGCTCCTTTAGATTAATAAAGACAAGGTGACCTAGCCCTTTAGCACTGCTACAACAAAATATCATAAACTAGGAACCTTACAAACAACAAATTTATTTCACCTAGTTCTAACGATTTGGAAGTCCAAGAACAAGGCACCAGCACACTGTCTTTAGAGCCCTTTCCTACCTCACAGATTAGATCCTAACATAGTTGGGGAGAGTAGCTATCTAGGATGTCTTCCATCATGACTACTAGTTTCATTCATGACACTAGAGCCCTCGTTATGTAAAGTTTTAGTCACTGTCCTTGTTGCTGAGATACAATACCTAAAATCCACAATTTAGAGGAGTACAGGTTTATTTTGTTTCACTGCTATAGTTCCTAGTTTGCTGGCTTCAATGCAAAAACAGCATGATAGAAAGGTGTGGTTGAGAAAACCTGCATATGCATGGCATTCAGGAAGCACAGTGAGAAATGGAGAGGCACTAAGGGAGATATAACCTATGAGATGACACTTGCAGTGACCTGCCTCTTCTGACTGGGTGCACCTCTCAAAAGCAGATTTAGTTATAGGGTGCCATAATCCAGTCAGCTTCCAAAAGTCCTGCCTCTGAGTCCAGCAGACTTTTGGGGGGCATTCTTAATTTCAACCATAACACCTAACCACTTCCCAAAGGCCTTTCTTCCTGGTTCATCCCTCCTTCAGGGGTTGGGATTTCAATACATGAATGGGGGCATTCAAACCACAGAATGAAGTCTTGTTACCTTACAGGGATCAGTCCCTGGAGGTAGGCCACTTCACAAAGGTGCATCTTTAGTGGAGGGTATGTGAGAGCAGCATTCCAACAGAAGGGACAACAAGCCCTGTCTCCAGAGTAAGAGCAGAGAAACAGCATCAGAGTCCAGATTACATATCTGTTCCAGGTTTATTACAACATTTTCAAGCTCTGGTATTAAGAAATGGTCAATTCAAAGCTCATAATCTTAAAGAGCCACTCTACTGGAAAACAAACTTCAGAAACACAGGTGAAATCATCCAGAATTGAAAGCTTACCATGCACCTACTACCGGTTTGATAACATCTCAAAGAGAATCAGTCCTCTTCCTGTTTAGTATCACAGGGCTTTTTAAATATTGTATCTACTGGCTAGTTCTAGAAAGGGAAGGAGTGGATTCATGTTTCTCTGCCCCTTCTCTATAAATACAAGTGAATACTCTACAAAGTAAGTGGTCAACAGAAAGTGATTTAAAAAAAAAAAAACTAGGAAATGATGGAGACTGGTTTGGGCCTCAGCACCTGACTGACAACAGTGCAATGAGTTCCTGGTGATTGGGTTGGATTGAATTTGGTCAGGTTGGGTTGGGGTGGGTTTTAGTTTCTAACGTATGCTCAATTTGGCTATGGAGAGGTCTGCGACCCCAAAAACCAGCAGAGATGGCTTCCTCTGGGCAAATCACCAGAAGAGGGAAACCCCATTGAAACCCTCCTAAGGACACCTGATTCTTACTTATGAGCAACCTAATCTATCTCCAGGAAGAGTGAAGCCCGGAAGGGTCCTAACCACAAACATGACACAGAAATAGTATCCAGATTACATACAGAATTCTCAAAGCTCAACAACAATAACAAAAACAACAAATAACCCAATTAGAAAAGGAGAAAGACATGAAGAGGCTTTTCACTGCACAGGATATGCATGTAGTAAGCACATGAACATAGGTTCAGCATCAGTACTCATAAGAGAAATGTGACTGAAAACCATAACAGCATGCTGCTATATATTAGCCAAAACGGCCAACATAAAAAGTATTAACATAAGGCCGGGGATTTAGCTCAGTGGTCCCGGTGCCTGTCTTGCAAGCACAAGCACCCGGGTTCGATCCCCGGTAACCACATACCTATACTGGGTGTGGAGACTCACGCCCAGCAGCAACCAGTACCACATACCACAGTGCCGGGCGTGGTGGCTCACGCCTATAATCCCAGCACTCGGGAGGCAGAGGCAGGAGGATTGCTGTGATGTGAGTTGGAGGCTGAGCTCAGGGCCAGCCTGAACTACAAAACAAGAGCCTGTCTCAAAAAAACCTAACCTAAAAAAAAAAAAAAAGTGTTAACATAAAACACTACTGAAAATGCAGAGGAACTGAATCTCTGATGCACTGCCAATGGGAATGCAAGATGATATGACTATTCTGGAAAAACAGACCATATCTTCTTTAAAACTAAAAGTGAATTTACCTTGTGATATAGCATGGAACTCTTAGATGTTGATTCCTGAGAAATAAACTTATTTCCCACAGAAACTTCTACAGTAATATTTATAGTAGCTACATGTAAAACAGCAAAAATCTAAAAGTTTTCAAAATGTTCTCCGATGAGCAAACAACTGAACATACTGGACTGCACTTGCAGCAGAGAACTGCTCCACAATACACAGGAAACACCATTGGCATGCACCGGGGTGGAATCTCATAAACTTCTATGGATTATGCTGATTTCAACTTCCTGGGTGTATACCATACTAAGGAAAGCAAAATATTAACATCAGGGAAGGACACATACAACCTCTGTATATATTTCTGCGATTTTTTTCTATGAGTCCATAATCATTACAGAAATCAAAGTTGTTTTAAGTTGAAAAATACTACTTGCATATATTAATAGGGTGCAAGGAATTATTTTATGTATATTTTGGGAAATGTTGTGGAAGTGAATCAAGCTAATAAACATATCTGTTACTAGCCTTGTTGTGTGATGAGACATTTAAAATCTGCTCTTTTAGCAATTCTGAAATACAAATATTATTTGCTTGTTTTCTATGCTATGTAATAAATCAGAAAACATTCTTTCTCATCAAAACTTCATACCTTTGTACATCTCCCACATTTCTCCCCTGACACACCCCAAGTCTCAGGCTTTTTATTCATCATTTCTATGACAAAATTTAAAGCAATTTTAAATCATAATCACTCACTGAATGTGTTAAATACTGCTAAGCTAATTCTGCCTTGCCAGTATCTACATCTATACAGTGAAGCGGGTCACAGACTCAAGCCAGCTCAGATGCCCACACTGCAGTAACTCTGTTCTTTGCCCTGCGCCTATTGCCTACAGTTGTTGAGCTGGAGTCCTGGGTGGCTCACTGAACCCCACAGCCTTACACTGTCCACTTCAGGGTGGAGCCCACCTCTGCTGACACCCTCTCTCCAAGTCCACTACATCAGGGACATTGCAGAAAATGATTCTGTTGGACTCCTCTTCTCTCAGACATCCCATTGCAACTACTTGTAGCATTTTCCAGTGGTATAAGAAATCTAAAACATGGTGGAAGGCTGAACAGTTTTATATATAAGCTTCATATAAATAATTTACTTTATATGAAGTCTCCCAAGAGACATCCATGTCAGTCCATGGAGAGCATCACTCTCAGGGGAGCCCGTACCTCTTTCTGTAAATTCAGTACAAGAATAACCATTTGCAATCTATAAAGAAAAAAAATCTATCTAAAGGGAAACATCACACTGTTATGCCTCTGTAAATTAAGATTATTCTAATTTAAAAATTAACTGAATTTTTATTCTTTCACTAATAAGACTTTAAGATAGAGCCACTGAGTTGAGAATATGCTACTACTGTACACTACTTGTGACAGTTAAAAACATCAAAATATTAAAGCTGAAAGCCTTTATACTTTTAAATTGAAATCTTTATTGGTACATTATATGTACACATCATGATAGCACTCAATTAGAATTTACACAATTAAAATTTGTACCAACATATGAAACAACTTAATTATCATTTTCTCCAATATCCCTACCCACCCTACCACCCTCATCCCCTATATACATAAACTTCGTTTCCTTGCTTGTTATAATCTCATTGTTTTTCTCCCTTCACCCCATTTTGCTTTGAGTATTTTGTATTTCATAATGTATAACACACATTCTAGAACTTATTTACATCTTAATTTTCTCATACCAGAGAAAAGATACAATATTTACACTTCTGTGACCTATTTATTTCACTTATGAGGATGTCCTCAAGGTACAACCATTTAAATATAAATGCTTCAAGCTTATTATTTTATGTGGTAGAGTAATACTCCATTCTGTAGAAGACCACAGCTTTCTTATCCAGTCTCCAGTTGATGGACATTTGGGTTGTTTTCAAGATTTAGCAATGACAACCGGGGCTGCTATAAACATGGGTGCACATATGTCACTGTGATATGAATCTTTTAATTCTTTTGTATATATACCTAGCAGAGGAATAGCAGGGTCAATGGCACCTCTAATTGTAGTTTTTTGAGGAATCTCCAAACTGATCTCCACAGGGGTTGTACGAGTCTACATTCCCACCAACAGTGGAGAAGGGTTCCTTCCTCTCCACAGCTTCGCCAACATTTGTTGCTGGCTAATTCTGAGAGAGCAGCCATTGTTTGTGGAGTAGGATGAAACCTTAATGTTGTTTTCATTTGCATCTCTCGAATGACTAGTGATGTTGAACATTTCTTCATATGCTTCTTAGGTGCTTTTATTTCTTCCTATGAAAGGTGTCTTTTCATTTCAGATGCCCATTTTTGAATTGGGTCTTTAAACTTGGGTGGATTGATTTTTTTAAACCCTTTATATAGTCTAGATAGTAACCCTTTGTCCAAGAAAGGACTGGTAAAGATTCTTTCCCATATTGTTGGTTGCCTTTTCATTTTGCTGGTGGTTTCTTTTGCTGTGCAGAAACCTCTCAATAGGATGAGATCTCATTTGTCAATTTCTTCTACCAGTTCTCATGCTATAGAGGATTTGTTCATGAAATCCTTCCCTAAATCAATGTCTTTAAGAGTTTTACCTAACCTGTTTTGTAGCAGGTTTAGTGGGTCTGTTTTAATATTTAGGTTCCTAATCCACTTTGATTTTATTTTAATACACAGTAAAGGAGATATGTCTAGCTTTAGGCTTTGGCAGATTAAAGTCCAGTTTTCCGGCACCATTTGTTAAAGAGGCTATTCTTCCTCCACTGAGGGTATTTAGCTCCTTTGTCAAAGATGAGATAGCTTAGTGTGTCTGGAGTTGTTTCTGGATCTTCTAATCTACTCCAATGATCCTCAGGTCTGTTGCTTTGCCAGTACCATGCGGTTTTTATCACAGTGGCTTTGCAGTATAGTTTCAAGTTGGGGATCGTAATACCCTCCATCATGTCCTTATTGCTTAGAATTGCTTTTGCTGTTCTAGGTTTTTTGTGATTCTAGATGAAGTTTTGAATTATTTTCTCTAGATCTGTAAAATATGCTGTTGGGATTTCAACTGGGATTGCATTGAATCTATATAATAGTTGTGAGAGTATAGCCACTTTGATGATACTGATTCTTCCAATGCAGAAACAAGGGATGTCTTTCCATTTTCTGATATCTTCTTCTATCTCCTTTTTCAGAGTGCTATAATTTTCAGAGTAGAGGTCTTTCACCTTCTTTGTTAGATTGATTCCTAGATATTTCATTTTTTTTGGATGCCATTATGAAGGGGATTGATTCCCCAATTTCTTGCTCACTGAATCTGTCATTTGTGTATATAAAGGCCAATAATTTTTGAGCATTGACCTTGTATCCAGCTACACTACTAAATCTGGCAATTAGGTCTAGCAGTCTCTTGGTTGAGTTTTTAGGATCCTCTAGATAGAATATCATGTCATCAGCAAAGAAAGACTTTATTTTTAAAATTCTGTTCATTTTAATATTCAAACATAAGATGCATTTTCACTATGACATTACTTCTGTTTCCTTTAAAAGCCAAAACTTAAGACTGTCCTAGCACTAATTTTTCTAGGGCTTATCACAGGAAAAGTACTGTTATCAGACCTTTTCATGACAGCCCACACTGTTTCCCAGACACAACACAGACTTTTTTTTAAATTAAAATCTTTATTAGTACATTATATATACACATCATGATTGCACTCAACACTAACAATTTCTACCAGTATATCACACAATTTAATTCTCATTTTTTCCCATAGTCCTATCCATCCTACCACCCCCACCCTCTATATACATAAACTTTGTTTCCTTTCTTGTTTGTTATAATCTCATTATTTTTCCCCCTTCACCCTATCATTTTCTATTTACTTGGCTCAACCTCTGTCTTCAGAGTGAGTTTCACTGAAATGCTTTACTTTTAATTTCTTGAAAATGCTTTGCCCTTGTTTTTTGCTTGTTTCATTTATACTTTCATTCAACATGAAAAGATCCTGGAATCCAGCTAGGAAAGAGAGGTGAAAAACTCGAGCTTAGTGACATTCAGTCGGTGAGCTACCTTCAGAAGCAAGCCACCTGATAACAGTATTACTCAAAATGTATTTATCATGATTCCCGACTCTGTGAACACTTTCCCACGCAGGTCTTTACCATTCTAAGCATGCTAATCAGAATATAAAGGATTCACGGAGAAATGACAGATGTGACATTGAGATTTCTACAGTAGTGACTCAAGAGATTTTGTTTCTTTCAAACTTGCCTATGTTTTGGAAATAAAAAAGACACACCAAGAAGAGAAAGGAAAAAATCCAATTTGGCTGCTATCTGCACATTTTTTGAAAGCTTTGTTTGGAGCTGTCAAGCAACTTATATACCATCAAAATACATGACAACTGGCAAACAACCTGCATCGTTTTGTAGCTGCTGATGGTTTTGGCAATATGTACCAAATGAATCTTCCAAATATGTTATAAAAATATATGCCCTAGTAGATATGAAAACATTTTACATCTTGAATTCAGAAATTTATCCTGGAGCTCAGTCTCCAGCTTGGAAGACCAGGTGAAAAGGTGACATTATAGGCTGCCAAACAGGAAAAGAAAGTTAAGCACTCACGCTGTCAATGTGAGACTTGTGTATGTACATGCTGTAGTCATGTGTGAAGAATGCCTTAGACGTGATAATTGAAGCAAAGATTATTTCTCTGGTAAAGTTTTGTTTGTATTTTCATTGTAGTTCACATAGAAATTTATTTCTAGTCATTTTTTAGATCTGTAAACAGGTAAATTGTTGATACTGAAATATTAATATTTATTCTATATACTCATTATACATTAAAATTTTAATACTTTATTTCACTGTTTTATTTTCCTGTTAAGTACACATTGTTTAATAAAATAAGACCATAATGTTAAAATTAATAATTAATCAACAGAAATACTTCTAAAAAATATATGGGTATTATATGCCCTCATATAATGCACTTCTTCATTGTACTCTTAGCCAAGTACAGGAAGAGATTTATCACTGTTGGATAGGCCAGTCATACATGTGTAGCCTTTTAGCAAATCTTCCTACAAGTAAAGTCTTGTTTCCCAACAAACTGAGAATGGTCCCTCTCCTTTCCAGTCATATCCAACCCTACTTCACTCATGTTCAAAGAGCACAGAGTGAGGCCATCAGAGGGAAGAGTAAGCAAAGGGTGGAGAAAGCAGCAGAGCAGGATGCCTCACGGGCAGAAAAGGCCAGGAACAGAAACAGAAATTACCATTCTTCTTACAACAGGGTCTATATTAGCTAATGTCACATTCAAACATAAAAGACTAAGTAAATGTACAGATGGCACAGAGTTTGCAAAGTCATTTTAATGGTTTTGAACCTCCTTTGTCCATAGATTCCTGTCCCTCAAATGTGAGTAGAGATCTTAAACTACTAAAAGGAGACTCAAAAGAAAACATTAACAACTATGTTTAGTAATTTTTAAAAAATCATTTACACAAACAATTGTAATAAAATATGTATTATTCTACCATAAAAACACCAATGACAATGAACAAGATAAATGTTGAACGAAAGAATTCCGGGCCGGGGATATAGCTCAGTGGTTCTGGTGTCTGTCTTGCAAGCGCAAGGACCGGGGTTCGATCCCCGGTAACCACATAACAATACTGGGTGTGGAGACTCACCCCAGCAGCAATCAATACCACATAGCACAGTGCCGGGCCTGGTGGCTCACACCTGTAATCCCAGCACTTGGGAGGCAGAGGCAGGAGGATTGCTGTGATGTGAGTTTGAGGCTGAGCTCAGGGCCAGCCTGAAATACAAAGCAAGACCCTGTCTCAAAAAACCTAAAAAAAAACCAGAATTCTTCCTGCGATTAGAATCAGTACATCCTTAGAATCAATATATCCTTTGCACTTTGGGATATAAAATATTATATACCTTACACTAATCTGTTAATATTGTAATATGAACTACTGCCTTAGGGTTAAAAGCCTGTCACATAAAAGTTAAGAGCATATGAATTGTTCATCCAAAGTGATAACAATTTTGAATTATAACAGCCATTGAAAGGTTGTTTCATATTTTATTGCTTAGTTGCTTATTTAGTAATCATCTTTACAGACTCTAAACAACTCTCTGTGCACTGACATTTGCAGTAATGTGTTTATATCACAGAGTTAGGCCCAGTTGCCTTGTATAAGAAGCTAAATTTTGTAGCACCCATGAGACAGGAGGTTAGGGGATGGCAAAAGCTGGTTGGAGAACTGTTAGTTACAAGATCCAGGACATACACCCAGAACAGTTCCCAAAGCCCTACACATGGACTTTGAGCCAGGTTTTCAGTAGGCTGGCCGAGACTTGATGTCAGCCTGAGGTGCAGGATCCCAACACTACCTCTCAGAACCCATATGCAAAAGTTCTCACCTGCTCCCTCAAGATTTGGACAGCATAAAGGGGCACATGGAGGCCACAAAGGCTTTGCTATCCTAACTTTCCATGATAACCCATGCTGTTTCCCAGATACAGCATGCACTTCTACCTTTTCTCTCATCCCCTTCTGTTTACTCAGCCCAACCTCGCTCTGCAGAGCCAGCTTCTCCTCCACTCTTCACTTTTACTTTCTTGATTAAACACTGCCATTGCCCTGTAACACCCAGCCATTCTCAGTACTTGGCTTCTTCTTTGGCAAGAGACTATAATCACTTTTTCACCTGTCTTCTTTAGTTACATATAAAGGCACCAGCAAGAGATTACTGAAAATCAATGTTGGAAGAATAAATTAGGCTCCGTGAGGTTAAACAGTATCATATTCTTTTTCTCAAGTGAAGATTTATATCTATTTGAGAACTACAAATTCACTGCTACAGAGCTAAAAATAATGCACTACAGAATTTTTTTTATCAGTTCTTGGCCTCTTCTTAAAAGCTAAATCACCTTGACTTTATCACAGAATTTTTTAAAGGGAAAGCTTGGGTGCCTTGCATATGCAAATACACTACACTACTTATTGTACAACTCCTCCCCTAAACTTCAGAGGCTCCTGACGCCCTCTGCTGCACCCATCCCACTCCTCCCACTGGTGGAGCGACATCTCTTAAGGACTGGCCAACCTTGGGCAATCGGAACCAACTCACCCAGAGGAGCCTAAAAATACAGCCCCACCTTGCCCCAACCAGTCCCCACAGCTACTGAGACACTGGTGGGAAGGCCAGGTACAAAAGCCTGCTTCCTGGCCTCAGAGGCTAAGCTTGCTAAGATGACTCATGCTTTAGGGACTCACATGCAGCTAAGCTTGCTTCACCTGAAACCACAGCCTTGATGTCTTTTACCCTTTCCTACCCAAATTCGTTCATTCCCTTTCAAGTTCCTCCCAGGGTCTCTCCAAGACACTAAGTTGCCCAGGCTGGGCTCGAACCTGAGACTTTCCTGCTTCATTCTCCCAGAGTGCCAGAGTTACAGGAAATACCTCACCATGCCAAGTTCCAAGAGCCTTAATAATCACCCAAATACTAATCCATTGTTCTGGAGGACCTTACAGAAACAAATACTGAAGAAGAGCAAAGTTCATGTTTGTTCAATTAATTGTCAACAACAGCTGAGCCATGTTAAAAGGCCTTGTGGGAGAAGGAGAATCACATATCCATTAGGCCACTGTGTTTAGGGAAGCTCCTAAGATCTCCAAAGCCGTATCATTTTAGAAAGGCACTAAGACTGGGGAAGACTGCAGTTGACAGGGGCTTGCCTTCTTGGCAGGTGTCGCACAGTTTTCCCTATACCAAGAGAACAAAAGAAATCTGGGCCAAGAGGGGGAAAAAAAAAAAAAAAAACAAGCTGAGCATTCAGTGACAAATAGCTCTTTAAAACCTCCCTGATAGAGGTGGCTGGGTTTGTGCCATAGTTACTGGGTTGAGTCTAATAATGAAAGGACAGATCTCTTCTTCCTCTAGACTGTCGGTAATGAAAGCCATCAAAACCAAGCATAAATAGGCCTCACTGTCACTCTGTAAATCTAATGTAGACAGTTTAATGAGGGAGGGACATTATCTTTCCTCGCACTCCAGTTTTACTCACGTAAGAAATGTGGCCCATATTGGCAATTAACTTGAGAGATTAATTAAAACCAATAGCAAGTTCAGCTCTTTCCATGATGCCTTCTGATATCCTGTGAAGGCACCAACATGCTGCAGGCACTTACCACATGTTAATAATAATTACTAAAATAATCGAACTAATTTGAACCAGTTTTTGCAGAAAACTGGCAGCTAACCTCCTCAGTAAATTAATTCCACAATCTGATACAGCTACTCAATATTTCACAGTCTTATTTCTAAATTCTTCTTTATTACTCTGAAATTCCCAACAAATACTGCCTACTAATTTTTCTCTTTCCATGCAATTTTACTCACCAAGTGCAGTTAGCATACTTTACAGGTTCCTCTGATAAGGCAGCCGGTCGGGGAAAACGCACTCTGATGCAGGGTAAGTGACAGATGGGGCCCCTCATGTCTCCTGCAAAGAATCACTGACACTGATGTGAGGGGCATGAGGAAGGGGAGTACGGGGGAAGCCTCTGCTCAGTGTAAGAAGGCTGCAGAGGGTGTGTGCTGGTCTCCTGCGTGGCTTTCTAGGTCCATCCTGAGCTGTCAATCTTTGTGCTTTATTTTTGTTTTCGGTGGTGCTGGGGTTTGAAGCCAGGGCCTGATGCACGCTAAACACACTGTCTACCAATGAACTATAATAAACTTGGCTGATATCTTTGTTCTTTTTTCTTTGAAATGCTAACTTACTTTTCTTTACTACTGAGATAGGTAATAGGATGTGGCAAAGCTGACTGTGAAGGAATAAGTAGGACCTGTTAATTACAAGATAGCAGGAGAGTGCGAAATAATTCCCAAGGCCTACAGGTAGAACTCTCATGGGTTCCCATGAGACGTAGACACCACATAAGGACACAGGCATCACAAAGAATCTGCTCTCATGCCTCTCTTTATGTGTCTTCCAGACCAAGGTATAATTTATTTTTATTTTCTCTTTCCCTCTCTTGTTTGGCCCAAGGTTATTCTGTGTAGCCCTGTTCTCTCTCACCCCTCATTTCTCAAATAAAATTTTCAACTCTTTGTTTGAGGTGAGAAGGACCTGGAATACATTTAATTGGCATGTTATTTCTGATAGGAACTACCCAATAATACTATCATATACAAGGTCTGCACTAAAGAAATAAGAGTCCTTCAAATTTAACCAGCGGCACAAAGATAAATAATTTTTTGCTTCAGTGAAAGTAAGAAAATTGTCTTTTACTAAACTATGTTAGAATCACTTATCTATTGCATAGATCAAATTAATATAATTATAAAGCATGAAGTATACGATAGTACTGCTTATTCTGCTCCCAAGTCTACCTATCCAGTGGTATGGTTCTCAATATTATCACTGCTAAAGACCTGCTTGATTAACATTTGAGAATAAACTATATGCTTCAAATTATTTATCTGTCCCAAGATTCTAATTAATTTCCCTTTGGTGGTATTAAAAAATACATACCCTGTTCGATGGAAATTCTGATTAACAAATGGCAAAATTTGTGAATTAACATAGCTTCACAAAACGAGGAAAATATAAAATTTAAGCTACCTCTTCATAATGTGAATACTAATACTCTTTTATGAAAAGAGGTTGAACATCTTCCTTCAGTTTTGGAGGGAATTCTATGGCAAAGTGATAACCAACCTTTCCTAAGAGTCTTTAATGCAGAAGATTCACATCAATAAGTCTTTTTACACAGTTAGAAGCTTCATCTAGCCAAATGGCACCTTAACACGACACAGAAATGGTAATAAGCAAGACCAATGTCCCAAGAACAGTCACATTACTCGAAGCATAATATCTTGTTATATGTTCACATATTACAAAAAATGTCTACACTAGTAATATACTTGATGACAAAGCATTTCTATACTTGAAAAGTAAATGGTAAACAACTGACTGAATTTGTGGTGACCTTAAACTTGTATCAAACTAAAAAAGTTTTAATTCAGTTAACTCAGTACTAGAGAGTATTTTTCACACAGACTATTACCTTTGACCCACTAATCATCATAATGGCTAATAGCATTAAACTCTTACAAATATTTTACATGTACCTAATTATTTTCTCAACACAAGTATGTGATACATATTATTTTTAACCTCATTTTCCAGGTGAAGAAACTGATGCTCACTGAGGTTAAGTATCATGCACAGCTACATACTATCTGGGTTTATCTTCTATTTGATCAATACATAGGGCAAACAATCAGGAGGCTCAAGCCCGATATTCTGTTTCGTCTAAAAGCCCAGGAAGATGCTGGGTAAATACCTGCACAATAACTTGCTTTAGAAACACAAGCTTTCCTCAGTCTTATTGGTACTGACATTGCTAATATACCAAGAGATATTTTAAATCCTTTCTGATATTTTCTATATCACCAGTTGATTTGCACACAAAGTAAGTTCACCGGTTCTAAAATCAATCTGAATATGTCTCATTGTAATAGAACTGAGAGACTGGGAGTAGATAACACAAGGAGCTGACAGTTCTGTTTTATAAAAAGTAACAGTAGGAAACATATAATCTAATAATTTCATTGAATTCTCAATATTTATAGACCTCATGGTATAATATTACATTTTGTCAGAATGTTATATTAATGATAAATTATTGGAAATAATTTTAATTCACTTTCGCTTATAAAGAATTTGTTTTGTTTTGTTTTGTTTTGTTTAAGAGGATAGTGTAATGCTTCCTTTTTTCTCCATCAGGGAGAGATCTTGAACAACCAGGAAATCTCATGCACTAGCTTATTTATCAGGTCTTAGAAGTTAAATTAAAGAATTTCCCTATATTCACTTAGGAAAGTTTCCAAATCATTTACAACTGTGAATTTAGAATCCCACAAAACTGATTCTGAAGAGGCTGCAAATTATGATAAGTTAGAAAATGTTTTAGCATAGGAAATACATGTAAAAGACAGATTCTAAAAATTTACCAGTTTGCCACTCAAACAGTTTACTTTCTTTTCCAGTTTATTTTTATGGAGAAATTGATCTGAAATGTCATGTTAGAAGGAAATAATCCCTCAAATTCTTGGTGAATCCAGGTCACCAACATGAATATCAACTGCTAAAACACTGAGAATATGTAAAGGTGGTTGAAACAAACTTTCACTAAATAGCCCTATTCTGATTGTTCTATATGATCAACAGTATGTTTTCCACATACTTTACAACAGCTGTCTTTCACCTGGATATCACACAACCAGACATTTTTAAGATAATCAATTTTCAGAGCCCCAACAATTCCCCTAAATTGATCTAAGAACGCACCTAAAGTTAAGGAGTCATGGGAATGACAATCTCTGTTTAAAGTGTTTGCCTTTTTATACACAGCCATTGTCAAAAACTACATTGCTCCTCAGAAACATCCCAGGAGGGCAAAGCAAAAGGGAATCAATCAGGAACAACAACTGAGCTGTTGCCTTATTTCTCCCAAGGGCCACTCTTCGCAAGCTTCCTCACAATATCCAGCAAACTATTTTAGAGGAAACTCAAAAGTTAAACAAGAGGCACATGAAGGCCCACTAGAAAGTTTATTTGAATGTAAAAGGTCAACGTGAAAGAAGGCAGGTCTGACCTGGCCAATTCATTCAACAAATGAATTTGCAGAAGAGATTATACAGGCAGGCAAGAATGGGGGTAGGATTTCCCATAAACCTAATGAGGTAAGAACCTACAGTTCCACAGTTTTCATGGACTAGGTAGCAAACATTTGATTAGCCAAAGTATGTCATCCAATAATTAAAAACCGTATTAAACCCTCAATGCTGCATGTGATCATGATGTATATATGTAATGTATCAATAAAGATTTGAATAAAAAAAAACCTAGCAGAATAAGATTGACATTTGGAATTTTAAAATTCAGAATATATCTATTTTCTCAGGTATATCAAAAGTTGAACACGGTACCTCTCAGAAAAAGCATCTGGTATAATTTATGGACACTGGAGAAGCTTTGGTAAGCTTTGGGGTTTGCCTCCCAGAAACAGAGAAAGGGGGTATCACTGAGTGAGCAGTATATCCTTTAAATTATGTATTCCTTTTAACAAACTGACTTGTCAGGGGTGGGAGCACAAAACCTAATTCCATGAGTACCACTGCGCGAAGGGATCTGACCACTGCCGTCCTAATCAGAGAGCCCTCTGAAGCGCCCACGCCCACCACGGCAGCCCCTGAGCACTCACAGCACTGCCAGCCTTTCCCGGACAGCAGTCACTGGTCCCTGCGCTACCCGAGGCGCCCCCTTGCACAACCAACACTGTGCACTCCCCAAGCCTGTTCGAGGCAGGGAGCCGCAGCTCCTCCCAGAAGCTCCCTCCCCACTGCCCCAGGGCCCGCACAGCACAGCCGGTCTGGCCTCCAGGGCCAGAGCACCCCTCTGAGGTTTGTTCTTCAATAAACCTGCCCTGTTGAGTTCAGACCTAAGTTGCCTTTTCCTGACACTATGTGATTGGCATGAATGTGGCAAAGAGTTTTAAAGTTCAGTGACTAAAAGTCCTTTCAATCTCCCCTATGCATTTATATGAGAACGATTTTAATGTTTTATCTAGAAAAATGAAAATCTGAATAACGTTAAATTTTACTTTGTTTCTAAAAGAACTATTTGACTTACTAAAGAATTATTTTCTTAGACCAGGTATTTAGCTCAGTGGTTCCACCACCTGTCTTGCAAGGGCAAGGGTCCAGGTTCCACCCTCAGTAACCACATACAATAGTGTCAGGCACAGTGATTCACGCCCACCAGCAATTAGCACCACATACCACAATGCTGGGTGTGGTGACTCACACCTGTAATCCCAGAGGCAAGAGGATCACTTTGAGTTCAAGGATTACATGGGCTACATAGTGAACTCAGGGCCAGCCTGAACTACAAAGCAAAACCCTGTCTCAAAAAAAATTACTGTCTTAAAAGTTTCTGCCCATGTCACTAACATATGATGTTCAAATAAATACAGATTTTATATTTAATAATCATCAATACTTGTTAAATATTTATGGTTTGAGCACTCTTGTGCTAGTAATAATAATAAAAATTCTATCCAAATGCAAATTTTGAAAGATAAAATAATATATTGGGGAAATCTTAAAATCTTAGTGTTCTGAGTTTCTATATGTAATAAACATTTCAAGCATATCACATTGAATCTGTGATGTAAGTAAAGTATGAGTTTAAAAAAGAGGGAATGTCCTAAATTTTTCAACAATAAAGAACACATTTTCATGTTTTTAAGGTAAAAATAGTATAAATCATTACAGTACTAGATTCCAAGTGAATATACTGTGAAAATAATTTAATAATTTAATTTTAAAATGTCAATATTTACATCATACTAGAAATATATCTTCTAAAACTTTTGAACTTACAATTAAATATTTTGGGCCATAAAGTTTTTCCAAAAATATTTCAACTTTCAGGAAGAAGAACAAAAGGAGCTTTTTGCTTTTTGGTCCTGGTTTATCCTTATTTCTGCAATTAGAAGGTAGGTTTTCCATTGCCACTTTCAACTTCGCTCTTTGATCCCCTTTCCTCTTGGAAACTGAGTTTCTGAATAACTGAAACCTTCAGAACACTGTATTGTGGATATGATTAACTTTCAAGTAACTAAGATACTAATTATTTGCTTTACCACAGGACTCATTACAAAGTTCTTTCAAATAACTAACTCCTCTAGTGATTTTGAAATATGGCTCTAGGATTATAAAAATTCATCTGACATTCTATTCACAGGCTTTTCACTTTTTTAAGTCTAAAAAACAAATGTGTTGCTTTGATGCGATAGAAGATTTCCAGGGATAATCTCTTTTTAAGTGTCTTCACAAATATGTTATTGAGTTCAGCATGACATAAAATAAACCAAAAAGGAGAAAGAAAAATAAGAAGGATGAAATTGTACAATGATATCAGAAGAAGAGGTGGGAAATTTAAAGTGCTAGGGCCATTTCAACATCGGGTGAGTAAATTATATTGCTAATTCACAGTGGGATTAAAACATGAAATTTTTTTTATTTGAGAAAAATAACCAGAAACATCCATTTGCTTAGTGAAGTTCCATTCTTAACAACAACATTATCTTCATTTCTTTATTACTTTCCTTTCTGAAATAAGAAATGGCTAATAAAAAAGGAGGAAAGCGTATTCTCAGTGTCTGATCTTTGTAAGTCCTTTGAGCTCTCTGTGGACCTGAGTTTTTCATATCTGTAAAATTAGACAAAATCAGTTTTTTCGGTGAGGGGTAGAACATGGGACAAAAATGTACAGGAGAAAGAGCGGGCCAGTGGGTGATGTCCCCCTCTATGTCCACCTCCAGCATGACTATCACTGAACACTAACTACATCCTACAGACTACACTCCCACATGTCCACCTACATACACAGCTCTTGTTGTGAGGATTGTCATCGTCTCCTAGGAAAGAAAAAATGCTAGAAACACAAGATGCAACTTTCCTCAGTGCTGAGGATCAAACCCGGAGCTTCACACACGACAGACAGGCATTCTGTCACTGAGCCACAGTCCCAGCCTATCCTGTACAATTTTTAAGGTGCCTTGGTTCTGCAGCCACTATTATAAAAGGCTACGTTAGTCAGAAATATTACAGTCAGACAGGGAAAGGCCCTCAAGGGAGACAGTGCACAGGGTGAGAACACATTACAACTGTGGCTGGAGACACGTACGTCTGCTGCAGACCAGGCCTCAAATAAAGACAGAATGGCCGGGCTTACATAACTCCCCAAGGGATAATCAATATATTGTAAACTATAACAGTTAGTCCAATAAAGTCTACATAGACATCAGTCACTCAAGTGGGTGACCAGGGCCTCCTGACTCACCTCTTCCCAAAAAAGTCCTTGCTCTTTACTTAAACACTTGCTACATGTCTCACTTTCCCATTGTACCAACATTACCTAAGCAGCCAAAGTTGTAACCTTTCTTTTTTTGGTACCAGGAATCAGAGTAAGGACCTTTTAAGTGCCAGGCAGGCAGGGCGCCAATGAGTAAAGCCCTGGTCCTATACTTATAATCTCATTGGCTGATCGAACATTATACTCACCTTGTGATTTTATACCCATCTTGTGATTCTGCTGTATAAAACTTCCTCTGCAAATTGGGGTTGGCAGCAACCCGCTTGGGTTTCCACCTGCCTCTTAGGAACAATCTCTCAATACCTATTTCACATGTATTGTTCCTTAGAATTCACTCATTGATTTTAGGATAAATGAACTTGGTGTATCTGACATCTAGCAAGTTGGGAGTTGTAATATTTTGCCTTTATCATTTGGAGGTCCTATATCATTACTAGAAAGAAAATGTACTAACAGCTATTTCTTTCCCTTTCTCTCACACCTTTGTTTCTGCCAAACCTCACTAGTTTTTCCTGCTACTTAGAAGATAAAGTGTATGTATACGAAGGGAAGAGATGGATCAACTGGCATGAGATTAGCAGCTATGACCCGGAAGAGCTCCATAAATCTGTAGGTCAGTGCTTTCAGAACTTCACAATCTTCTGAGGTTAAAAAGTGTACTTGAGGGCTGGGGCTTTGGCTCAGTGGTTCCAGTGCCTATCTTGCAAGTGGAAGGGCCCAGCTCCATCCCTGCTAACCACGTACAACCATACCAGATGTGGTGACTCATACCGACCAGCAATCAGTACCACACACCACAGTGGCGGGCGTGGTGGCTCATGCCTGTAATCCCAGCACTCGGGAGACAGAGGCAGGAGGATTGCTGTGAGTTCAAGCCTGAGCTCAGGGCCAGCCTGAACTACAAAGTGAGACCCTATCTTAAAAAAAAAAAAAAAAAGTAGGGCCAGGGATTTAGCTCAGTGGTTTCGGTGCCCGTCTTGCAACTGTAGGACCCGGGTTCGATCCCCAGTAACCATATACCATACTGGGTGTGGAGACTCACACCCAGCAGCAACCAGTACCACATACCACAGTGCTGGGCGTGGTGGCTCACGCCTGTAATCCCAGCACTCGGGAGGCAGAGGCAGGAGGATTGCTGTGATGTGAGTTGGAGGCTGAGCTTCGGGCCAGCCTGAACTACCAAGCGAGACCCTGTCTCAAAAAAAAAAAAAATGCATAGGAGAAATTTTTAAAGATCCTATTTTCTCTCAAATTAAGGCTGTTAAAGGATTAGATATAAAAAGAAACTGAAAAGATAAAGATCCCTAGAAGCTACCATTTCTAAATCAAAGAAGCTCTCAGACAAAATGAGGACTGGCTTGGTGGTCAGCTGTCAGAGTAAAATTAATTTAGCAGTGACAATAGACACAGCATCTCAAACTAAGTTCTTGATCTAGAATCTGAAAATTGTTCAATAAAATAACCTTGATGTCAGTTAAAACAGAACAATCACAGGTAGAGAAAGACTATGAGGAAAATAAGAAAATATTCTGCAAATTCTAGGAAAAAAAAAAAACCTTTTTATCTGTCCAATATGTTTTCTTCTATATAACTTTCAGGAGGTTCTGTCTCAAAAGGTTTTCTGAGCCATAATTAAGGGCTGACAGAAATGTTTGTCTCCCTGGATCTAGTGACTTCTTGTCAAGGTTCAAAAGCTCACCACCACTGCATTTAGAAAGTCTCCTCTTTTCTCCTTGGATTCTGGCTGATCTCTTTTTATCTAATTAATTGTATCTCAGGAACGAAGAAGCCATTACATGAGGGACGCGCAGGCACGCCTTCAGGAATGTCACCGTGGCCCCTCTTTGTGTTCTCCAAAGCACTCTGAACTGGGTTCAGATTCGCAACTCTGGTGCGTCAGTCAGACGCAAAGCGACGGCTGTCTTCCTGGTTATTAGAGTAAGAAACCAGACCAAGGACAGAAAGGAACCTGGTTCAGTTTCTCAGTTCTCAGTCTGTATCTCTTTCTCTTCCCTTTTCCTTTACCGTCTCTAATACAGTAAGTTTAGGAATCTGTGTTTGAGTTTAACATATTGAAAAATACTTACTTCTTTACTTGAGGGTCCAGTAGAATGAAAGGAAAAGTCAAAATTTCCCAATGACTGGTATGCACCAAACTCAGAGGAACAATACATATCTTCAAAGGGAATTCTTGGTTTTTTCCTTTTAAATTTTTCTTTTCAATCTAATGGCTGATGACTATTTGCTAAACTGTTCAAGAACATAATTATGCTGAGCTTTCTCCTTTACCTATCTACTCTCACAGGCCTTTGTGAACATCTGTGCCATGTAACACAGGCCTCTTCCAAACAGAAGGAAGCAGTCCAAAGAGAATGTGCTCTCAGAAAAAGTTGTAAATACACTTAAGAAATTCTCTGTAGCTCATAAGCCACTTGATTTCCTAAGCAAGTCCTCTCATCACATTAGCTATGATTTAAGTAAGGAGCAGGTGGGTAGAAGAAAGCCAGGGGGAGGAGAAGTAGAAGAAAAGGGAATGTGATGAGTGATTAATGGAAACTGGATGATTAATGGAACAGAAGTTTTTTAAAAGTAATAAAGAGTTTATCCCTAGGGTAGAAACAGGAAACAACAAAAATAAGTGCCAAATTTCCAAAACAGTAAAAACAAGAGAACAAAGAAATACAGTAAGACAAAGAAATGTTTGTTTCAGTACAAGCATAATTTAAAAGACATAGAAGATTTTGGAATCAAGCATTTAGGAGCATTTGTTTAAGCAAAAATAAATGTATGTTGCTTAGTTTACCAGAAATCACTTAGTGATAATGAGCCATTTATGGGTAAGGGCTTCAAGCAACTCAGGTACAAGAAAAACAGAATTTGTTTCTGGAGAACATTTTTTTCTGCAAGAAATCTGATTTATGGTATCAGAATTCACAAGAATGTTCCTTCCAGTCCATGAGTCCATCACTAAAGAAATGAGCACCTGGATTTTCATACCCATCATGCAGTATGGAATTGAATGCCTATAATAATATTCTATGCGTGAAAAATCTGTGCACAAAACACAGGCCAATTTGTATAAGACAAACACACAATTTATAAACATGATCAGTTCTAAAAGTCTGCATAGTGATAGGAACATAGAGAAAGAAGCAAAAGCAATTCTGGGTATAAATGCCTAAATTTCTCACAAGTGATGACCTGTATACATGCAAGGATAAAATATCACAGGACAGCCCTACTGCAATGGAAGTACTATGATGAGAACAATAAAAACGACACTACAGACAACTATGTGAGAGCATATGTGTTTGTATACTTTAATTATTTTGAATGTTAGTGCCCTAAGGACAGCTCATTTAATTAGAAGGTGAGTTGACAAAAACAGATATAGCATCTCTATATTCATAAGGTTATTTGTGGGCATACTCAGGAATCATGAAGGCTGAAGTTCTAAAATAATTAAACCTTTATTTCCCAGAACAGTTTTGTTTTTTTCCATTTGCATGAATTAGAGACATCATTCATATAACTTGTAGTCTCTCAACCATGATTAGGGATATATCTGGGCTGACATCAGACTCTCTGAAGACAGAGTCTAGTATTTATTAAGTTTTGAGATTTGGGAGTCTAATACATTCCATAAATGCCTAGGAATACACAAATGAACAAATGGGCAATTTGTTCAAATATTTTTGTAAAGAATTTGATGATAGGGCCGGGGATTTAGCTCAATGGTTCCAGCGCCTGTCTTGCAAGCACAAGGGCCCGGGTTCGATCTTCTGGTAACCACATACAATACTGGGTGTGGAGACTCACACCCAGCAGCAATCAGTACCACAGACCACAGTGCCAGGTGTGGTGGCTCACGCCTGTAATCGCAGCACTCGGGAGGCAGAGGCAGGAGGATTGCTGTGATGTGAAATGGAGGCTGAGCTCAGGGCTGGCCTAAACTACAAAGCGAGACCCTGCCTCAAAAAAAAAAAAAAAAAACAATTAATAGTGCTGTATTACCTTCTATAAAGACATTGATATATTCTATATATTTTTTCAGAATGACAAAAATTATCAGCTGACATGCAAAAGAAAAACATGCCAAAGAAAAAGTAATTAGTTGGGTGGCACAAAACTACAGGCCAGTTATTTTGGTGCTTGAGGCAGGAGAATCAAAAGGGTCAAGGTCAATCTAACAACTTTAAGAAAATCCTATTTCAAAGTAAAAATTAAATTAAAAGACTAGCATGTGGCTTGGTGGTACAGTGTCCCTAGGTTGGTTTCTAGAGAGAGGGAGAGCCAGAAAATATTTAGAAAACTGGTAACGAAGAAAATTTCAAAGTCAGGCAGTTCAACAACAACCACAAAAGGAGAAGCCAGTAACCCTAACAACACTGGAATTCAGCAGTAGGACCTGGGCACCATAACCAACTGGTAACAAAAGTAACATGACAGCAATTTCTCTTTCGTACTACAATGTTACCTGATGCATAATATTTTAAGTTAATTTTTTATTACCTTAATTACATGGATAGTGAAACTAAGTCTAAGGAAAGGTAAATAATTTCCTCAAAATCACCTACCCCACTAGTGATAGAACCTAATCAATACAGAACTCAGATGCACGGATGAATCAAGGAAAAGGAAATAATTTTCATTCTTTTTTTCTAATTAAAAAAAAATTAAGGAGCACCACAGGTCCCGTGTTTGTGAGCAACTACCTGTTAAAAATTTCACCACTGTGCACATCACCATCCACATTGTTGGGAAGGAGAAATAAGTGTCCAACTTAGAGCTCTTCAAGAGAGTTAATTCTGGTTTTCCTAGGTTTAACCCCAAAGGCTACTTGAATGTGTAACAAACCTCTCTGAAAACCAGACAGGGCTGAGTAGTCAGGATCCAGCAGGATGGGCCAATGTAATTAATCAATATGACACATCATTCCAGTAATGAAAAGTGAAGCAGACTTCTAAAGCTACTAAGATAAGGTAAAATAGACTCTTTCTCACATAATTCTCTTTGCTATCAAATCACATTACAAAATCTAAACTGTAATAACTTATAAACTATAACATACCTAATCACTGTCTATATGTTTTTGTTTTACATTTCTCTAACCTATGGGATATTATACTTTTTCATTTAAACTTCTATGGTAAAAGGATAAACAGTAAAACATAAACAGTTCATCTTGATCATATAGCTTATAAAACTAAACATAATAAATTGGACAGAGTAGCAGTGAAAATGTAATTAGATCAGCAATCAACTTCATAGTAATGAAATAAATACATGATGAACAATCGGAGTAAATGACAACTTCTGAACTAAGGTTCAGTTTTCTTTCTTTCACACAATACAAAAAATAGGCCACTCAGTCTTATTAGCAGGAATATTTCTTAGAAGAGATGCATGCTTTCTTCTAATCTGTAAAAATATGAGATTTATCAGTAATGATATCTCTAGCATATACTTCATATTTAGCTTTATATGCTTTGCCTACTATATGTAATATAAAATTAAGGTATAATATTATAGATTAGTTCAAATAACTGAGACTGATTAAGAACTATAGTTGAATCAACTATTTATCAAGTTCCATGTATAAAATGGTTTTATTTCTACTCTTTTATTTTCTGCTTTATTCCTTTGAAAGTTATACTACTCTATGACTAGTAGGGTAGCACAAGAGATATGAAGGGGAAAGAAAGAGAAAGTGAATAATACCCTTGAACAATAAGATCAATCAGTATATTTTGAGCCTTGTTAACATAGAAACTAGGAAGTCTAATAGATACCATGTGTAAAAACAAATTACTGCTGTTTTAGTAGCAACTAATGAGATTCCAAAAATTAATGACTGGCAGATCTTCTCCATTCAAGCCCTGTGTAACATGCTGAGCTGGCTTCATATCTCGGTGTTTTGTGGCAAAAGGAGGCATTTTTCTTCATCACTCACATTCTGTAGGAGCCAGCTTCCGTGAGCCCTTTGTCACCCTCCTGTTTGGGATTCTATGAGAAAAGCTTCATTTCTTGTTCTGTTTAAGCCAATGACCTAAGCTCCAGGAAGAAAAACACAAGGAATGTCTAGAGTAACATCCTCATTTACTCACATGAGTTTAATTTTGAATAGAATTAAAAGCCAATCAAATCTCAAAAATAATGTGATAATTTGATATATTCTATGAAATGAAATCTGTGATGTAAACAGAAGACATTCTGCTACAAATAAAGGTCAGATTCCCGCCATCTGCAATGTCTTTGTAAAATGACTACACAAAGTCTCAAAAATCTATTGTTAACAAGGAAAGAGGTGGAAGGAATCTAAAATCAAAAGAATCAGAGGCCTAACTTTTTAAGAATTGTAAGATTTTATAGGAAATTCAAACCCTTTTTTTTTTTTTTTTTTTTTGAGACAAGGTCTCACTTTGTAGTTCAGGCTGACTCTGAACTCACTTTGTAGCCCAGGCTGGCCTTGAACTTGCAGCAATCCTCCTGTCTCTGCTTCCTGAGTGCTGGGATTAGAGGCATCAAACAGTACACCCAGGACTGTGATATGTCAGACCAGTGATTGAGCTCCAGACCTAGGACTTGTCCGGCAGACACCAGAACCACTGAATTAAATCTCCAGCCCCAAACCCATTTTTTTCTAAAGGAAAGCCTAATTGGAGAAACAAACTGTAAAACTGTCTGTGAATTCCATACCTAGAGATTCAACCAATTAAGGATCAAAAATACTCAGGGAAAACAATTAAATCTGTACTGAGCATGTCTAGAAATTTAAGATTGTCCTGGCTCTCTAAACAACATGCTATAACAACTATTTATACAGCACTCACACTGTACTAGCTGTTAGAAGATGGTGTCCACCCTCTCTTGGCGTCAGGGAATGGTTTCTTCCAGAGACCCAGAGATGAGGGTGAGGGAAGTGGTTTCTGGAGGATTGAAAAGAGCACACAGCCTAGATCTTCTAACGCGTAGCTCACAGGAGGGCTTGTGCTCCGAGAGCAGAGGCAGTGACAAATGTTGGAGAACTGCTGTGAAACTATGGGAGCATGGCTCTCTAGGCCAGCACTCACCGCATGCTAGGAAGCCCCTTTCCTTACAGACCACACGGGTGGGGTGTCCTGTCATATAAGAAAACTAGAGATAATCTAAAGTTCACAGGAGAAGGTGAGCAGTTTATATCAAAATAGTATTCCACTTCACATAAAGGACTGGAGTATTCACAGACGTTGGAATCTGCAGAGGTCCTAGAACCAACTGCTTAAAAATATTGACAGACAAATGTACTAACTTTTTTCTACTCAATAATGGAAAATTGGTTTGATTAGGTCTTCAAAGAGACTCAACCAGTAATTGTTCTAAGCTTCAAATTCTGTCCTACAATTGACTTTTATTCCTTAAAGTAAGAGCTTAGCGGGGGTTACTTTTCTTTTCAAGGAAAAAACATCTATATAAATTTATGGTTACATTTGAGAAAAAAGTATTGATAAAGAAAGAAAAACATCACCATAAACATGTTTACCACCAAATGTATAAAGATGGAATATTCTAACAACACTAAGTGAATATTAGCTGTAAAAAAAAACTATAATTTAAATCAAACTACCAAAATATTTCAAAAGAGAGCAAACATGTTTTTAAATTTTGTCTTTAAAATTAAATATGATCGCTGCTATTAAAATATGGTATAGAATATCCTAAATATTTTTTCTGTTAATAAGCAATAGAGTTTCTTGGGAAAAAGTCTTTACAGAACAACTAATTGATATACAAGGGACAGCTTTTTTTTCTTTGAGCTCTAACCTTACCATATGCCATTGTTTTTTAAACAATGTTTGTAAAAGCTGTAAGATTACATTTTAGACCTCACTGTCTACATCTATTGTGGCCATTACCAGAGATTCCTTCACTTTCTCTCTACTATCCACTTTCCATTTGGCATGTTTCGACTTACATACACCTTGGCCATTTTAAACAAGAGAACAGCCAAAATATTCTTATGTACAAAATCTAGAAAACATTTCTTTCTGTATAATACGACCTGTTAGCTCTCTGAAGATCATATAGAATTAGGATTTATTAGGCCAAGCCACACAAGATTTATATATCATGGGCTGCAGAACAGGGCTTATTAAGGAGTTCACTGGTCACATAACCGAATATAAAAGGAGAAATGTTTCACTACGGTTAAATGTGATTGTTGCCACAACAAATTAAAATCCCCACAAGAACCCTTAATTAGGTCAGTGACCAAACATTTCTCTGTTCTTCATGGGCAGTGTCTTCAACGCGGCAGATGTATGAAAAATGTACCCTGAACCAAGGTGCATATTTTAGTTTACCATCACCTTTGTAATTGGATAAGTGCTTTTGACATGAAAGTAGTACCTTTCTTCCTTATCAACAAACATTAGCAAAATTCAGATGTACTCATCAGAAATAGAAATAGGGAACATTTCTCAATGTTTTACCAAATGTGAAATTACCTAGAAAGGTCGTATGAGTTTATGAACCATCCTGATTTTGACCCTACTTGTCACTACCAAGAGATAAAGAAAAGTTAGAAATGTAAGCTAATCTCATCAATCAGTGTTTATTAACATAAGAGGTGAATTTATGAAGTAGAGAAAAACTAGAATAAAAAAATTTGGTGAATAAATGTCATTTCCATATCTGTAGTTCCAGCACCTAAGTTACTTTCCAACAGCTATGGCTCACTGTTCTCAAAATGGTTAACTCTTTCTAAACTAAGGAAATAAACAATAGAAAGAAAAACTTAGTAAATAAATATATACTTACCATAGATATGCTCTTTATATTTTGCGTGCACAAAGTTTATCAATGCATATTCCTGTTAAAATTTTGGTTATTCTGGGTAATAGTGTCAGAAATCATCTTCAATTTTACCTTGATACTATACATTTTATATATTTTGTCCTGCATTAAGAATGGAAAGACTAACATTCTCTCATCTTATACCCACCTTGGAAAGAATGAGGAAGATAAGAAAAGATAAAGTTGAGAAAAAGAGCCAGCTTTGTGCTCTGTGTGCCATTTTTCACTCCCTCTAAAGTCTGCCTTCCACTGCTCAAGCCAGCAGTGTCTCTGGAGCCTGGATCTGGGCTCTGGCTGCGCTAACCAGGGTGCCTCCACTCTCTGCAAGCTTTGGTCTCTCTGTCTATGGAATGAAAGCAGGAGTATCTCTTAGCCATAGAGAAGATGCGGGATATTGCTTAAAGAAGAGTACCCACCACTGTCAGAGGCACTTGTTTTCACCAGGCTTAGGTGATCTTCAAAATGTTAACACTATTAAATACTTTACAGTTTACCATAAGCTTTTATAAACTATAATTTAATTTATAAACTAAAAACAAAAGACAGCGTTGGAGCTTAAACCTGGACCTCCCACACAAGGCTAATAACCAAATACCATATTTTACTTAGACTACTCAGCTGTGAGCTAGTGCTACACCCTAAAATTTTGCCTCCATTTGTTAAAGTTCAGGAATGCTGCAATCCAGTTGCTAACTGCAGCCCCAATTTGTTAAATTATATAATTATACAAATTTTAATATACAATGAAATAAAAGTACCTTGATGGTAATACACAAAGCTCCTCACATCCCAATCCTTTTATTATTATCTATACTATTTAGGATTTACTTCTATTTTATCTATAGAATGAAAATATGAAATATATGCTATTTAGCAGAATGCTACTGGACAACTCTACCCAATCCACTTTGAATCAAATCACCTTGAGTGCTTGACAACTGTCAAATCAGCAAATACTACAAAAATCAAGATTTCATGTTTTGTTGACTTGAGTCATGGAAGATATTCACATAATATAACATTGCCATGTCTACTGGTGTCATACTCTAAACAGCACCAAAAGGAAAACAAGTGGAGAACATATTCTTCCACAAATAAAGCTAATGGATGACATTTACGACAAAAATGGTACTTGCCCATCACTTGGAAACAGAAACTGGATATGAAATAAAAGTTTGGCACAGTATAAGAATCTCCTGGTTATACGGAATTTATAGTGAAAGACAGTCATGATTATTTACAAATTGTGTGCTTTGCATGCCTTATACCAATAAATTTGCATGCACACATTTTTTTTCTTGGAGCACCAGCTGTCAGACACTAAGCTGGCTATTGTTGCAAACTAAAAGGAACCTAGAAGCTCTCAGTAAGCCCTATGCTCATCTTCAAAGCAATGAAACTGGTTGTCAAGATATTTGCTTCAGCTGAGTCTACCAACTTAAGAAATTATATTTAAATGCACTACACCAGGGTAGTCTCATTGTACATGAAAGTGAAATATGCTCATTGCTTCAAGCTGATTATTATGGGAAATTTACTATGTAAAACACAAGTTAGGAAGAGTAAGATAGTTTGTTTAATTCAGGAATGCATGAGGCAGGTAAGGATAAGTAAGATATGGCAAGAACGGACATATAAACCTATGCTACAAAGGAAAGGTCACTGGTAAGTACAAAGTGTTTTTGAGTGGCAGGAGAAAGATCCCACAAGATGAAACTCTAGATCATGGTTAATGGCACTAGTTTCATTTATCTCAAACAAGAGTAAAGAGGAAAATCTTGGAGAGAAAGAGAAACCTGGAAAATGTGAAATAACCAATTTATAAAAAGGACTTTACAATTAGATGCTGTGGCCTCAAAACCAGGCTCTCCCCTTTACTAACTGCATAAAGTTGGGCAAGTTCCTTGGCTCTTCTTAAATTTCTGTTTCTTTATCTGAAAAAGTAACTCCTGACTCACAGCACTTACTGCAGTGAGGATCACATGGCAGAACATGGATGAAGGGCTCAGAAGAGGGCTTTCTGCATCCCAAGTGCTCAACAACTGCTACCTACATCATGACTATTGCCCAAGGTAGTCGTCAGTGCTGAAAGGATCATCTTTGGGAGCATGCAGGAATTAGGTAGAGGGCACTTTAAACATAAGAGAAAATCTAAGCAAAACACAGAAAATATGTCAGGGGCCAGTGAGTAACTTCAAGGTATGAGAACATTCCTGAGGCTGGGGTCAAGCAGACCTACAGCAGGTAAGAAGGAGACTAGACCGGGCCTCCAAAAAAGGGTGCAGAGGTAAATCTATTCCTCCTTTTCTTCTGAAACCAAACAAAACTGACTTTAGGATGTTTTATTCTTTTCCTTCTAACAACTATTGTAAATTATGTCTTTGATATATTTGAGATGATCCTATAAAAGAATGATAAATCAAGAGATATTACATATATTCATCAGAAGCTTAATTGTTGTTAAATACTAACAACAACTAAAACTGATCTGAACCAAGATTTACTGCTCTGACAGAAATCTACCCAGAAAAGAGCGCGTGATAATTAAGAAGAATGACCATGGATTTGTAGCAATGTAAGGCTTATGAACAAGATTTAAACTCTTCCCTGAGGGACTAACTGGGTGATGTTTATTCTGTAGATGAACAATGTAATTATAAAAACAGAAAAGACTGATGAGAATTTCTCTGTAGGAGTTTGATTTAGCCAACAATATCGGATAACAGAAAGATGCAGAACTGAGTCGTCCAGCATGATGGGAAATTCTTTGTGGTAGTAACTGGCACACACCTTCAGTGACCTAGAAAAAGGGTAAGAAGTCAGACAGGCACAGAAAGGAGCTACAAGCTGACATGCAAGAAACCAGAATTTAACAAAATATTCTATAAATTAACCATAACCAAATCTAATCAGGTTGAGAGGAAGGTACACAGACAGCCACATTCAAATCCTGGATAAGGGAGTATTTTTTCCTTTTTTGTAGTCTGCAATCCTATATTCTGTTAATTGAGTCCAACCAGTCATTTTTAATAACCTCCAAAGTCATAATCTTCATTTTTAATAAATCCCATGTGATTTCTATAAAGTCTAAGAAGCAATACTCCAGGAAGATAGACATTCATGCAATCAATAAATAAACTTTTAAGATTTGCAGTGACTGTGCTTTCACATAATTATTAAAGTCTTACATTAATATTAAATAAGATTAAAATTCAGGACTTATTTCCAGTGTAAGTGCTCAATTAGCAGATGTGGCTAGTCTCACCACATAAATTTCCTTCATCACAGAAACTTCTATAATGGAACAAAGGACTGAATGAAGGAGACAAACACCCTTGTTTTGGAGCAATTTAGATTCTAGTGGTGAGGGAGCAGATACACGATGAACAAGTAACTAAACCCAATGGAATATGCAACAGTTAAATGCTAAGTATAATAAGAAAAAAAATTAGTACAGCTTAAAAGGGACATCCGGTAGCATCACTGGAAAGGTTACTTTAAGAGGGTTTAGGAGCCAAGAAGCAGATGATACCAGACAAAGAAGAAAGCTTGAGCAAAGGCCATCGAGGGCAAGCGTGTTTGAGGAACAGCAAGATGTCCATGTGGCTGGAAAAGAGCAAGAGGAGAAAGTGAGTAAAAAGGCAGCAGATGAATGGAGTAGGGACCGTACTCCAGGTAAGGAGGTAGGATCCAGGTAGGAAGAAGGGCCTCCTTATCCATCTACAGGACTTGAGCTTTTACTTGGGTTGAATTTAGGAGGCCTTGCTGAGTTCTCAAAAGAGACACATGCTTTAACATGAACTAAAAAGTCATTCTAGTTCATCAAAAGAAGAATTATAAAAAAACTCTTTTTGTTTGTTTTAATTCAACAGTCTTTCTTCAGATGTAGAAAGATCCTACACAACTACACTAGGAAAATGACTGTTTATTAAGTTTTTGGTAAACTCCAGAAGCCTGTTAAGGACACACAAACCAAAGTCATTAAAATGGATGACTGAAAAATGCAGACACATTTTCAAAGACTCGATTAACATGCAGAGTCACAAGGTCTTACAGGTTAACACCCAGAGTCTGGAACCATGCTTGTTACGAACACTTCTCACAAATCCTAAAGAATGCAAATCAGACTTGTTCAGTTTCACAAAAGGTGCCATGAGACCTCTAGATTGTTTTGTTACTAACTTTCATATATTTCTGGAGACAAAGAAATCTGTTAATTTTAAATTTTTCTTTATTCAATCTCATGTAAATTGATTTCTCCTCCTTTATTTATCATCCCAATTAAAAGCCAAAGCTTTGGAAATCAGGACACAAATTTTGTTTAAATTCACTTCTAAGAGTTCTAAGAAGCCATGACATGTTTTACCTGCAAATGAGAGTGTTCTTATCTTATAGGTAATCCAACTACTGTTCTGTGAACTACAGGTCACTGTAGCCTGTCTACAAAATGTCACCAGCAGCCTCTAGGACTGTGTGCACTAAGACAGCCACATGAAGTTACATCAAAGAGGCAGTTCTAAAGTGTCTAAGAGCCACTGCCTGAAATGTATTCCCTGGAGACAACAACAACCATGATCTTGCCACTATTCTGGGGAGAAAAATAGAGTCACCTTCAGTAAATTAAATCAAGTGACAAAAAGATCAAAGTATTCTGGGTCACTGGAAACTAACTGTTCAGATGCTCATGGAAGATGAGTGAATCTGTGAGCATCATTTTTATAAATCTAGACAGATCATTTTTAAGATACAGAACATAAGAGGAGATTTGAGCAACAAAATTATTACCAGATTGAATGATAAAGGTCCAGACCTAGATGCTCTGATGTTATCTCATTCACCCAGTCATTCATTTATCACACGCATATTGAGGATTTCCAACATGCAAGAAATGTATTATCTGCTGAAAGAAGTACACGTACTACATAGCTTGTCCACATGAAGGTTACAGTTTGGGCTTTAATTTCATCATGGGTGACTTTTGAGGAGCCTCAAAAATACTTGGTCGGACGGAAAAGATTCAGGGACCATTCAGAGTAAGAAGGAACAGACAGAAGCAATACTAACAGCAGGTGAATCTTCATAGGGTTTTAAAAAAGAGTGTGTATGAAATAAACATTATATTCTTCTCTGTAAGGTGGAGAGGATCCAAAGACCCTCTACTGCTTTCCTCATCTATCTATAGGGATCAAGCCATGAGCTGAAGCATCTCTCCTCACACCAATTACTTTCTGATACAGAAAAATCAGAGGCACAGAGGAAACTCATATGAGATCATTCACTGTAGTGTCAACTTGACTTAAGTAAGAACTGCCAGTAGACTGGGAAACTCTGGGTGTGTCTGTGGGTTATTAACAT
>PVIR01017684.1:23793-34475 GCA_004026965.1 Petromus typicus | reverse complement strand
AGGCAGAGGCAGGAGGATCACTAGGTTTGAGGCCAGCCTCAACTATATGGTGAGACCCTATCTGAAAAACCCAAATAAGCAAGAAACCCTACTGAGAAAATGAATGGCTGTAAATACTGGAAGCAAATTCTTGTGTCTATTGTTTTCTTCCCCACAAAATTAAAGGTATATTTAATTGTGAGTTAAAAATGCATTTCAGAGGTACCCTGAGGAGGGAGCTCCATTGGAGAATACCTGCTTGATTAGCCTGCATGAGCTACTGGGGTCAACCCTAGCAGGGGGTTATATATGTCTTTGTAAGTTACGTGTGTATACATACACACACACACACACACACACACACACACATATATGGGCTATTTTGTAACTCGTGCAATATAAATGGAAGGAACTCAAAGAATTATATAATTTTATCGGGTAGGGTTGAACTCAGACCTTGTGCTTGCCAGGCAGGCCCTGTACCAATGAGCTACACCAAGCCCTATGTGATACTCGTTAACAAAACTTTTGTTCTCATCTACCTACTTAAGTGGAGATATCTCAGAGATGAATCTATAAAAATTAAAAATAAGAATTGAATTGAGCCGGGGAGTTAGCTCAGTGGTTCCGGCACCTGTCTTGCAAGCGCAAGGACCCGGGTTTGATCCCCTCAGCAGCATACCATACTGGGCGTGGAGACTCACGCCCAGCAGCAACCAGTACCACATACCACAGTGCCGGGCGTGGTGGCTCACGCCTGTCATCCCAGCACTAGGGAGGCAGAGGCAGGAGGATTGCTGTGATGTGAGTTGGAGGCTGAGCTCGGGGCCAGCCTGAACTACAAAGTGAGACCCTGTCTCAAAAAACCTAAAAAAAAAGAATTGAATTGTTACTGAGTCTTGTTTCGTTCTAACAAATCCTCCAGCCCTGCCACTGTCTGGAGAGGCACTCGGTACCACCCTTCTGCCCTCTTGAAGGCGTTTCTGCTGTATACTCAGTGACAGACCAGGGATGGTCTCGCTCTCTCTCTCTCTCTGTCTCTCTCTCTCTTTCTCTCTCTCTCTCACCCCTCCCTCTCTCCCTCTCTCTCTGTTTGTGTAATTAACACGTTTAAACATGTCCCCAACAAGATTCAACGTGCTTTCTTTACTGAGAAGCAAACAATCAATGTGAAGTGTGGAAAGTATAAGTACAGAAAGCTAAATAAAAAGGAAAGAGTTTTTTTTTTTTTTTTTTTTTTACAAGGTCTCCTTGTCCAGTTCAGGCTGGCCCTGTACTCACTATGTAGCTGAGGCTGGCCTCAAACTCACAGCGATCTGAGTGCTGAGATTACAGGTGTACACCACCACACCAGCCTGGGAAAGCTTTTTTTTTTTTTTTTTTTTTTAGGTTTTTTTGAGACAGGGTCTCACTCTGTGGTTCAGGCTGGCCCTCAGCTCAGCCTCAAACTCACATCACAGCAATCCTCCTGCCTCTGCCTCCCAAGTGCTGGGATTACAGGCGTGAGCCACCACGCCCGGCACTGTGGTATGTGGTACTGGTTGCTGCTGGGTGTGGGTCTCCACACCCAGTATGGTATGTGGTTACCGGGGAATCGAACCCGGGTCCTTGTGATTGCAAGACAGGCACCGGAACCACTGAGCTAACTCCCCGGCCCTGGGAAAGCTTTTTTGAGTAATAAAAAATCAACAGGAAATGAAGTATGTTGATGAATACATAAAGTAGGAAAATTTTTCTTTTTTTTTTCTTTCTTTCTTTTTTTTTTTTTTTTGGTACAGGGGATTGAAGTTGGTCCCTTGCCCTTGTCAGTGGTGCCTCACCTGTATGGCAAGTACAAGATCCTGAGTTGGGTCCCAGGTATGAGGGCAGGAAAAATGCATTTCTAATAAAAATTGTTTGTAATAGTTACCAAAATTTATGATGTCCTTTCTCATTGTTTTTATCAATTGTGTGTTAGTAATAACTCAATTTGGAATTTTAAAATATGTTTTTTGAGTGATATCAGAGATTGAACTTCACGACCCTAAAATACTTTTAAAGACATGTAATTACAGATTATGTACAGATAAAATTTCTAGTTAGGTCTATATTTGATTATAAAAAAGTTGCATAAGTGATCACTAAAATTTTCAGATACATACATTGCTTCTCTGCTGTGTGAAACTGAAAGTTGGGCTGGGAATATAGCTCAAAGGTGCTGTGTTTGCCTGGCAAGTACAAGGTCCTGAGTTCCACCCCCAGTACTGCAAAAGAGAAAGAAAAAGAGAGACAGAAGGAAGGAGGGAAGAAAAGTAAAGAAAAAGGAAACAAAATAGAAACTAACTGAAATGTATAGTGGAATGTGATATTGGGAAATGAGAAGGAGGTGTCAAATAGGGAGCACAGTTTGGGCAGCTTAGTGACTTAGCAGGACCCAGTCTAAAGTTAAACGAAGTGTTAGGGCATAGCTCATGGTGAAGCCCCTGGGTTCAATCCCCAGCACCAGTAAATAAGATAATGAAAGAAAAGAAAACATGAGTGTGGGTTGGGCTGTAACTCAGTGCTCAGTCTCCTGCAAAACACACACACACTCAATATATATAAAATTCCCACTTTGCAAATGTTCAAACAGGATAAAAATTATACAATGTAAGGTTTATGTAAGCCAAAAAAAAAGTCAAAGATCACTGCTAAAATTAAGTATCAGTTATTTTAAAAATTGTTATTCCAAGGTGGTCATGATAGTGCATACCTGTAATCCCAGCCCTTGGGAAGCTGAGGCAGAAGGATCACCGCAAGGCCAGCCTGGGTTACCGATTTAGTCAGCCTAAAACAGGTCTAAAAACAAAAAGTCATTTCAACACTTAATTTTCCTGGTTGTATCACATGCGTATCTGGGTTTAAAAATACACAGAACCATGGGGCCGGGGAGTTAGCTCAGTGGTTCCGGCGCCTGTCTTGCAAGCGCAAGGGCCCGGGTTCAATTTCCCGGCAACCACATAACAATACTGGGTGTGGAGACTCAACCCAGCAGCAACCAGCACCACATACCACAGTGCCGGGCGTGGTGGCTCACGCCTGTAATCCCAGCACTCGGGAGGCAGAGGCAGGAGGATTGTGATGTGAGTTTGAGGCTGAGCTCGGGGCCAGCCTGAACCACAAAAGCGAGACCCTGTCTCAAAAAAAAAAAAAAAAAAAAAAAAAATACACAGAACCATGTAAGTTTTAGATGTGGCCATGTTGAATAAAAATTGCTGGTTTTGGTTCAGTAATGAAACACAGGATATGTGTAAATTTCAGGTATGACAAATTCTTGCGGTGTGATTTAATGAATATATTTTAACGTAAAATAAGGAAGACAGTATTATATACTTATTTATGAAGACTAGGGAAATAAAGATGGAAACATATAGGAAACAGAGAAATTCAGAATATTGAAATGTTATATTTATAGGACAATGGTATATTGATACTGTTAGAATTAAGTCTATAATTTGAAGCTGATTGTGGTGGTGCACATCTGTAATCTCAACACACAAGAGACTTAAGGCAGGAGCACCTCCTTAAGTTCAAGTCCAGCGTGAACTGTACAGGGAGACCCTATCTCAGAAAAGTCTGTAATTTGAAAACTTCATTGGTATGCATGTTGGCATACCAGTTGTATCACTGTTGTTTTTGTATCAGTGAAAACTAATTGCACGATAGTTTGATGCCTACATTCACTCAACACATATGAACAAGTTTATCTTCAACAACTAGTATTTTTGCACTATCCTTTATCTTCTCTGTTTTTACTTTCTCCATACAATGTATCCTAATATTTTCTGCCATATTTGGCAGAAATATAGCAACAAGCGTCTTTGTATATTCATTCAAATTAACTAGATTTTTTATCCATATAAATAATGTAAGTTGCAAGGTCCTGAGTTCAATTCCTGATACCAGAAAATACATATACATACACACACACACACACATTATATATATACACATACATATAATAAGAGAGTTGGATGTGGTGGCTCATACGGAATACTGCCTGTTCAAGCTCAGCCAGGGCAACTTGATGACTCAGCAAGACGTAGTATCAAAACTTAAAAAATTAAAAAGGAGTTCAAGATACAGATCAGTATGAAAGCCTTGTGTGTAATCTCCCATACCCATCCACTCACACAGATAAGGGACTAGTTTTAAAGTATTAAATTGACTCTGAAAACTCAAATTACAGCTATTGTTTTTGTGTTGGGTAATTAGTAAGTCGTTAAGTTCTAGATTTGAAAAGGATTAAAGTTGTTCATTCAGCCATCTTAATTACTAATTCACCACCTATGGTTGACGAAATTTTTTCCCTAAGTGCTCCCCAAGTTGTTGAAATGGGAAACTTGCTACTTGGTTTTAGCAAGAAATACTGTGCTTGCTGTACAGATTATAAAAGGTAGTGTCTCTCCAAAGTGAAACGTCTGGGAGCGGCAGAAGGGTGGGTCTTGGCTGTGTGTAGTCACTGTATTAACGGAAGCTTTTTGCCTCTTGTGTTGACAGCATTGGAGAAACTAATATAGAAAGGAAGACCAAGAAAAAAAGGTACGAGTAGCTGGGGGAGGAGAGTATAGAAAACCAGTAATTCTGGTGAGAGGACTGGAGCAGTGACTTTGATATAACACTTGTAAAGTTCGTATTTGAAGTCTCTCGTTTGCCATTCATAATTAGCATTTTATTTTGTGCTTCTTTTCCTTTTCCTTCCCTGGAATTTATTGCCCCCAATTTTCCTTTTTCCACCTCTCTCTAGAGTCCTTGAACTTGGAAATAGAAGTTGGCTTAGAATAGGAATCATGGCTACATTGGTTAGGAATTGCTGGCCAGCCTTTTCTCTTCTGAAACTGTTAAAGAATGTGCTGGGCATGGTGGCACCTGCCTGTAATACCAGCATTGCCACAAGTTCCGGGCCAGCCTGGACTCCATAGTGAGTTCAAGGCCATCTTGAATTATATACAGGACCCTCTGTCAAAAACCAACAAAAGAGGCTGGGGGTTTAGCTCAGTGGTTCTGGTGGCTGCCTGTCAAGTGCCAACTTCCGAGTTTGATCCCTGGTACCACCTACCACAGTGCCAGGCATGGTGGCTCGCACCTGTAATCTCAGCATCCAGAGGCAGAGGCAGGAGGATTGCTGTGATTTTGAGGCTCGCCTGAGCTACATAGTAAGTTCAAGGCCAGCCTGAACTACAAAGTGTGGCGTAGTAGAGCTTGTGCAAGGCCCTGGTATAAAATACTAACTAGCCTGCATGAAGTTTAAATAAATCGAACTGTCACGCTGCACCTTATGGTAATCCTTTCCACTCAGAAACAGAATTCAGGAGACACATTTATTGCAGCTGTGTTTCTCACTTGATCCTAGCCACAAGACCAAGAGGCCATGGTGAACTCCATGCTTACTGAAGCAGCAGGACTTTGTGAAGGGGCAGGGTGTGGCTCACAGCAGTCAGGCGACCCCAGAGCCACTGCTGGGGATGCTGTGCTAGCAGAGCCTCAGAACGTGCGCGGATGCTGTCATGTGATACTGCTCACATAGCCTGCGAAATGCCAGCCTCTCGCATGTGTGCTGTTCGTTCTCATAACAGGTCCAAGAGTGTAACTAGTTCCAGCAGCGACAGCAGCGACAGTTCAGCCAGTGACTCTTCATCAGCGAGTGAAGACACATCTACCTCCTCCTCCTCCGACAGTGACTCTGACGAGAGCTCTTCCAGCTCATCCTCCTCAGCCTCCTCCACAACCTCTTCGTCCTCTTCGGACTCGGACTCGGACTCCAGCTCCCCCAGCAGCAGCAGCAGCACAGACAGCAGCTCTGAGGATGAGCCGCCAAAGAAGAAGAAGAAGAAATAGAACTTCCCATCCACATTGGACCAGCGAGCCGAAAACATCTTCGTGATTTTCGGAAGAGAGTTTAGACGGTATTAAAGCCAAATAGATTAACTGTTCAAAATTTCTAGAGTTCAAAAGTTTCTAAATGTTTTACATTGTAAGAGCATAAAGATAATGAGTTATATATAGAGACCTTTATTTTGGAGATAAATCTTGTTTTTCTCTTATCTTTAAAATGTATCTCTAGAATTTAAAATTAAAACCCAGCAAATCGCTGGTGTGGTGGCGCATGCGTCTCATCCCAGCACTTGGAAGCCCGAGGCGGGGGGATCTTTGTGGGTCTGAGGCTAAGCTGGGCTACACAGTGAGTTCGAGGACATCCCGAAGTACGCAGCGAGGGCCTGTCTCTAATATTACAAGAGTCCAGCAGAGCAGTTTTTGTGATGGACCTTTTTCTCCCTGTGAAATGAATGCCATGCTTTGTTGTGTGTAAATGGAATGTGTTGGACAGGTTTTCAGTAGAATTCAATAGAGTATGTGTTATTATGGGAGATTTATTACCTCATTGAAAGCTCGGGAGTTTTCTTACTGTTTTTTGTTTTGTTTTGTTTTGTTTTGTTTTGTTTTTCCTTTTGAGACAGAGTCTCTGTAGTTCCGGCTGGCCCTGAGCTCAGCCTCAAACTCACATCACAGCAGTCCTCCTGCCTCTGCCTCCCGAGTGCTGGGATTACAGGTGTGAGCCACCACGCCCAGCACTGTGGTATGTGGTAGTGGTTGCTGCTGGGTCTCTACACTCAGTATTGTATATCGTTACTGGGGATCTAACCTGGGTCCTTGTGTTTGCAAGACAGGCACCAGAACCACTGAGCTAAATCCCCGGCCCGGGGTTACCTTACTGTTAATAAATGTACTCTATTTTTATGTTGATGTTCAGAAAGTTATTCTATTTGTCCTGAATAAGAGTTCAAGATGGGGCTGGCACCTGCCTTACAAGTGCAAGGACCCAGGTTCATCCCTAGGTAACCACATACTACAATGCTGCGTGTGGAAACTCATGCCCACCAGCAATCAGAACCACACACCACAGTGCCGGGTCTGGTGGCTCATGCCTGTAATCCCAGCACTCGGGAGGCAGAGGCAGGAGGATTGCTGTGAGCTCCGGGCCAGCCTGAACTACAAAAGGGAGACCTTGTCTCAAAAAAAAAAAAAAATAGTTCAAGGAAGGCCAGCCTTGGTGGTTCAGACCTGCTATCCCAATACTCAGGAGGCTGAGACAGGAGGACTGCTGTGAGTTTGAGGCTGGCCTGGGGCTACACAGTGAATTCAGGGCCAGCCTGAACTACAAAAGCGAAAGCCTGTTTCAAAAAAACTTAAAAAAAAAAAAAAGTGTATATTAATATAACTTCTGAATATTACAAGTTGCCACTTGTTTCATCATTTCTTTCTGGTTCCTAAAGTTCTTATAGTTACCCTCCTCTGAAGAAAATCAGTCTGGAAAAACCCAAATAGGGACAGAAAAATCTGAAGTTAAGTCTATTCTCAGTAACTTTTTCGCATATCAGCATATCAAAAATCAGCCAGTGTAAAGTGCCGGGCGTGGTGGCTCACGCCTGTCATCCCAGCACTCGGGAGGCAGAGGCAGGAGGATTGCTGTGATGTGAGTTTGAGGCTGAGCTCAGGGCCAGCCTGAATCACAAAGCGAGACCCTGTCTCAAAAAAAAAAAAAACCTAAGAAAAAAAAAATTTTTTGCCGGGCGTGGTGGCTCACGCCTGTAATCCCAGCACTCGGGAGGCAGAGGCAGGAGGGTTGCTGTGATGTGAGTTCGAGGCTGAGCCCAGGGCCAGCGTGAACCACAAAGCGAGACCCTGTCTCAAAAAATCTAAAAAAAAAAAATCAGCCTGTGTAAAATACTTAGTCAAAGTGTTCCAAATAACCTCTGTGTCTTAATATGCTGAAAAGGTATAACATTCAAGGGGAGACGGGACAGAAAGGTACTTTTTACAGAAAGTGAGGACTTTGTTGGTTGCCTTTATTAAGAAGATTTTGTTTTTTGAGAAGAGGTCTCGCTTTTGTAGTTGCGGCTGGCCCTGAGCTCACAGCAGTCCTCCTGCCTCTGCCTCCCGAGTGCACGTGGCACTGTGGTATGTGGTTCTGATTGCTGGTGGGTATGAGTCTCCAGGCCCAGCATTGTTGTATGTGGTTACTGGGGATGAACCCGGGTCCTTGCACTTGCAAGGCAGGTGCTGGAACCGCTGAGCTAAATCTGTGGCCCTACTGAAAAGATTTTTAAAGTTGTCTTACAGATTGCTTTTTGCTGTTTGCAGTTAACAGTGTAACAGTTTATATAACTGGACGATGTATATGAGTCTACTACATAAATGTCAATTAGGATTTCTCTGTAGAGTTTATGTAGTATGTGCATAAAGTACATGTCAGATTTCCGCTGTTGAAATCTGATATGAAATGTTAAAAAGGAAAGACTGCGCAGTGTTTCTTAAAAGTAAGATCCTCTTGTGAGATTGGACTAACATCACAGTATCTATGATGCCTTTTAAACTTTTTTGGAAAGATGTCATTTGTAGAAAAAGCTCAATTTTGGTTAAAAATAAGTTAATAGTGTAGATGTTATCTTTTTTATATTTTTATGAGAAAGGAGTAGAAGGTTACTTTTGAAGGATGTGAGCTCTGCTTAAATGTTGAACTACATCTTACGAGTTGAAGAAGACTGTAATTACCTGTTTTACAGAAACCATTTGCTTTCAATTATCGTTAATAAACTTTCAAAGCATTTCAGTAGGCTCCATAGAAATGTACTGTGTCCCAGGTAAATTTTAATAGATTACTAATTAAACACATTTTACAGTGTTTACCGTCTGTCTCCATGGGGCAATTCCAGCAGCTAAAGAATTTGGGAGAGAAAAACTGTATACAGGATTTACCCCGTCTAATTAAAGCCCAGGCTTTGTGTTCACAGCTTCAACACCTGGCTGCTTTATATAATGCCAGGTCTTATTCTTTTTGTAGGTAAGAGCATTTAAACAAATTACAATTTTCACTGAAGAAGTACAGAGGGCAGAAACTTGATTATTTTCTAGTCATATGCTTCTCAGAAAAGCAGAGTCAATAGCAGGCTCATCTACAAAGAGTCTCTATATCCTGCATGTTGGTTACTTCTCTCATTGCTGAGACAAAACACTTGACACCCAAAGGTAAAGAGTAAAAGGTTTTTATTTGGTTCATAGTTCGTAGAGTTTTCATTCTTCAGTTGGCTGGCTGCGAGGCAGGGAGGCACATGGCCGGGGTAACACTCCATGGTGGAGGCAAGTAGCAAAAGCAAGAGATTACAAGGTGTCTTTGTGCCTCTTTTACCTTATCTGGGCAATTTAGGGCGGCAGCACTCACACCCTGGGTCCCAGTGCCCTCCTTCCTAGCCCCTCTCCTCCCAGAATCACACTCCAGATCCAGCCACCTCTGAAAAAACCCCACTTGTGACCAACCCCATGAGGCTTTGGGGGAGCTCGAGACATAAGCCAGGACAACTGCATATATGCAGAACTGCTGAAGCTGAGTATTTCTTGCCCTCATGTCTAAAGGAACCCTTAATGCACAAGTCTCTATTTCATGAAGTTTGTTAGCATGACTAAAATAATCATTTTGACCTACGAGCAGAATACAGTATTAGGGTAGTTAACACCAAAGGCAGAAATGCAAGAGCTTGAGCTTCATATGCCAAGTTTTTTTTGTTTTTTTTTGTTTTTTTTGTTTTTTTTTAATTTTTTTTTAGGTTTTTTGAGACAGGGTCTCGCTTTGGAGTTTAGGCTGGCCCTGAGCTCAGCCTCAAACTCATCACAGCAATCCTCCTGCCTCTCCCTCCCGAATGCTGGGATCACAGGCGTGAGCCACCACGCCCGGCACTGTGGTATGTGGTACTGGTTGCTGCTGGGTGTGGGTCTCCACACCCAGTATTGTTATGTGGTTACCGGGGATCGAACCCTGGTCCTTGCGCTTGCAAGACAGGCGCCGGAATCATTGAGCTAAATCCCCGGCCCCATATGCCAAGTTTTATTAATTTATTCCCAGTACTGGGGCTTCGATCTATGACTTGCACATAGTGGGCAAGTATTTTGCTAATGAGCAACATTCCGAGCCTTCTTAGTCTTTTTTTGGAGACAGGGTCTCCTTTCGTAGTTCCGGCTGGCCTGAGCTCACTGTGTAGCCCAGGCTAGCCTTGAACTCTTAGCAATCCTCCTGCCTCTGCCACCAGAGTGCTGGGATTACAGGTGTGAGCCACCGCACCTGACATTGTGATGTGTGGTGACCAGGGATTGAGGGACCTTGGCTTTCCAGGCAGAGGCCAAACCACTGAGCTAAATCCTCAGCCTTATCTTTTATCTTGAGACAGACCCACTAAATTGCCCAGACTGACATTGAACTTGTAGACTTCCTGCTTCAGCCTCCCCAGCCAGCTGTGATTAGATGTGCACCATGACTCTGGCTTTGGGGTGATAGTGGAACTCATCCTCAGTGCCTGACGCTTCCCAGACATGGGCTCTTAGGTTTTGTCATTTTGAAATGATCAGACATTTACGGAAGGTCTACACAGCACGCACAATTTCCTTAAACACCTCATCTCTTCCTCTCATGTCGTATCTTCCATAACCATGGTACAATTTTTTTTTTTTTTTTTAGGTTTTTTGAGACAGGGTCTCACTTTGTGGTTCAGGCTGGCCCTGAGCTCAGCCTCAAACTCACATCACAATCCTCCTGCCTCTGCCTCCCGAGTGCTGGGATTACAGGCGTGAGCCACCACGCCTGGCACTGTGGTATGTGGTACTGGTTGCTGCTGGGTGTGGGTCTCCACACCCAG
>PVIR01017684.1:0-23693 GCA_004026965.1 Petromus typicus | reverse complement strand
GTACAATTATTATAAGCAAGAAATTGGGAACCATGAAGGGTCATGAGATTGGCTAGGGAAATTCAGGGCTAATAGATCATGTTTTACCAGCTCTTAGGCAGACACTCCCTGACTTCTAAATGCGCAGCTAGGAGAAATTTGACCAGAGCTTCATAAAATGAAGGTCCAGCTTTTACTTTGAGTTACCTAAAGGGCACTTGTAGGACCGAGAGAAGAGTTAGCAAATGTTACTTCTAAGTCCCTGACTGCCTCAGGAGAAAACACAAATTGTGCTTCTGATGAGCAACAAGATAAGGGCTCAGGAATTTGTCCTTAATCCCTCCCTATAGTGGCCTCATAACTATGTCAAGAACACGGTGAGCTAGGCATGGTACCACATGCCTGTAACCCCAGTGCTCGGGAGGCTGACCCAGGAAGATCGCTGAGAGTTCAAGGCCAGCTTGAGATACATAGTGAGTTCAAGGCCAGTGTAAATAAAATAGTGACACCCTATCTTAAAAAGCAAAAAACAAATGGAGGGCTAGGGATTTAGCTCAGTGGTTCTGGCCTCTGCTTGGCAAGTGCAAGGTCCAGAGTTCAATCCCCAGTACCACATAACACAGTACTCTTCCACAGTACTCTTTCCATACTCCACAGTACATTATTCAGTTGGCTGGGGTTGTTTAGTGGGATCCTTTGTTTCATGTGCACAAGAATTTTTTTCAATTTGGGTTTTCAGAGATAGGGTTTCACTATAGCTTAGAATGGTCTGGAACTCACTATGTAGCTTAGGGTGGCTTCATACTCATAGCAATCCTCCTGCCTCAGCCTCCTGAGTACAGGGGTTACATGCATGTGCCATCATACCTGGCAGTTGCTGTATTTTTAAGAGTTAAACATTTAAATTTATATATTAACAGAGCTTCAGTTTATACTATGTGTATAAGGAAATAAAATTGAACCAATATAAAAATTACACTTCAGTTTTCATTACTGGGTTCTTTTTCTTTCTGGAAATTGCTTAAAATTGTTATAAATGCATGAGGGAAAATCATAGTCTGGATTGTAATAGCTAGTTTCAAAGATGACTGTCCACGATTCTCACTTCCGGCTCCATGGTCTTATGTCTCCTCCCACAAGGAATCCTGACTAAGCTCTTTGAGCAGTAGAATGGAATAAAAGTGACAGGGTGTGATGTCATAATAAGCATGAAAGCCTCTGGCTCCTCTCTGGGAACACCCAGGCTTGGCCAGCCAGCCTGCCCGCCCAGGGTGTGAGCAACCTTGCAAAGGCCTTCCAGTGACTACAGCCTTTCGGGAGACCCCAACCCGGAAATGCCTAGCTAGGCCACCCAAGTTCCTGACCCACAGAAACTGTGAGAGATGAGTAGTGGTTATTATTTTAAGCCACTAAGTTTTGAGTAATTCATGTGATAATAAAAAGTAATGCTCGCCTCTTTTGAAGTCAGTATTTATTATAAGATACATTCAGATTTCTGCTCAAAATATATCTGTGAGAGGGTTTTCTTGGCCAGCCTGTCTAGATCAGCCCTTGCTCTCATTTCGTGCCTTTGTCTTGATTTCTCCTGTTTGTGTGTGACAGTGTTTTATGTAAGCATGTGTCTTCTCCACTTCAGCGGAAGCCCCATTCTGTGGGGATAAGGACATAATGTCTTACCCTGTCTGAGATCTAGGCTTAGAAAACGGACTCGTATTTAATAGCAACTCAATAGGTAATTGTTGCATGAATCTGTGAATGATAGCAAGAAAATAATTCATACTCTTATTTTCTATGATATGTTGAACATATATCAAGAGAAGATTCTAATAGAATTTTATAAATTTCTTTGGACCCAATTAACATTCTCAGTACCACAGATCAGTTGATTGATAGCAGATATTTGGCAATATCTGCGGGGAAAATGTTCTAAAAAATCAAACAACTCATTATAGATCAGCATTGATAGACTTAAAAATGGCTTGTGCTGATAGGAAACAATCTTTGGATCATAATTAAATGAAATGTTGTCCCTTGCTGTAAAATTGTCATTAGTAGCCCTGAATTGCAAAATGTATTCACTACTACATTTTGAATTTTATTGATAAAAATTTTTTCCCTTCCCCTTGTGGATGCTATGAGGTTTTAGTAAGGAAAAGACTTCTCTTGTTCTTTGTAGTTCAAGCTAGTCCTGAACTCAGCAATCCTCCTGCCTCTGCCTCCCAAGTGCTACCATGCCCAGCATTGTTGTATGCTGCTCCGGAGGACTGAACTAGTGACCTTGCGCTTGCAAGGGAGGCGCTGGAATCACTGAGCCAAGTTCTGGGCCCAAAGACTGCTCTTGTTCTGCAAAGGATGAGTACAAATCTCAGTTCGGTTCGGTTCAGAGGCTGTTGCAGTGGTATTTGAAGGGAGCTAGCAGCAGATACGTGTTTTATCCACATGCTGAGAGACATTATACACCAAATGTTCAATAAATACTTGATAGTGGCTAAATTATCAGGTTTTTTTTTTTTTTTTTTTTTTTTGAGACAGGGTTTCACTTTGTGGTTCAGGCTGGCCCTGAGCTCAGTCTTAAACTCACATCACAGCAATCCTCCTGCCTCTGCCTCCCGAGTGCTGGGATTATAGGCGTGAGCCACCACGCCCGGCACTGTCGTATGTGGTACTGGTTGCAAGACAGGCGCTGGAAACACTGAGCTATATCCCTGGCCCCAGAGGTTTTTTGTTTTTTTTTTTTAAACACAAAATGTTACTGTAGCCGTGGTCATGACCATGGTATTTTCTGTATCTAGTTATTTTCACAAAGTAATAGTGGAGATCATTTTAAACTTTGTTACCTGGCTGTTTGTAACGGCTTTATAAGTAACTTTTTGAGGTGGTCTCACTGTGTACTTCAGGCCCTCGAACTCTGCCATCCTTCTGGGATTACGGGGATGGTCCATCAACTCTAGTTTATTCATACTTTTAAAAAACTGGTGATAGGGCTGGAAATTTAGCTCAAGTATCACTGCGCACCTCCTTTGGAAGCACTGGTGCTCAGTTCAATCTCTAGTACTGGAAAAAAAAAGTGCTAATAAATAAATAGCTAAAGAATGTGTTATATCGGTATAATTTTCACTGTATTTTGTTTTTCGGGGAACACCAATGAAACTTTTTTGTTTTTTTTTAGCTTGAGGCAGGGTCTCGCTTTGTAGTTGAGGTTGTTCCTGAACTCAGCCTTGAACTCACAACAACCTTCCTGCCTCTGCCTCCCGAGGGCTGGGATTACAGGCGTGAGCCACCAAGCCCGGCATTGTTGCATGTGGATACCGGCGATGAACCGTGGACCTTGTGCTTTCGAGGCAGGCCCTGGAAGTACTGACCTAAATCCCCAGCCCTTAAATTCTTAATTTATATATAGCTGTGGATTAAGTGGTGTTTAAAAGAAATGATCACTTAGAAATTTAAAAATGAAAATGTCCTAGTGATGCTGAATTACCAGCTTTGGGGGCTGATAAAAGCATTTTCATCCATTTCTTGGACGCACGGGGAGATCATTTCATTAGGCGCCTTAAACGGAAGCACTGGAGATGTCTTCGCACGAGCCGGGAGCGGCAGCCTCCGCGGCCGCCCGCCCCCGGCCTGTGTCACCGAGGGTCTGTCTGGAGCCGCCACCTTCCGCTCAGTTCGGTCCTGGCCTCGACCGCCGGCGGGAAGGGGCGGCGAACGGAGCCGCCCGACACCGGAGCGGGCCCGAGGCGGAAGGGGTCGGGCCGCGACCTGCGCTCGGGCTGCCCGGAAGCTGGCGAGGGGCTTCGGGCGGCGCCTCCCGCCGCGGGACGGGGCCGCCGGCTCGACCCGCCCGGCGAAGCTCCCCGGCGGACGGGCCAGCGGCCGCCGCGCGGCGCCGGCTCCCGGACCCGGGCCCCGGCCGGTGCCGCCCCGCCCGGCCGCCCGCACGTCGGGGCCGCGGGCGTCGCCTCGGGCCGCGGCCGTCAGGTGACGCGCGCCCCGCCCGCCGGTCACGTGGGCCGCGGGCTGCGTCAGTCGGCCGAGCTCGGAGCCGAGTCGCCGCCGCCGCCGCCGCCGCCGCCCGGACGGGCGGGAGCTCGGTGCAGCCGCGTCAGCCCGCCCCCGCGCGCAGGCCGCCGTCGCGGCTGGGCCCGGCCGTCATGGGGCGGGGCGGGGCCTGCGCCGCTGCCCTGTGAGCCGCGCCGCGCCGCCGTCTCCCGAGGCCTCGGAGCCGAGCCGGCCCTCGCCCGCAGCCCGGCGCGCCGCGCGCCCGAATGCGCGTCCCGTGAGGTGCAGCCCCGCCGCCGCGGCCGGGAGATGCTTCGGGCCTAGCGGAGCCGGGGCGAGAGGTGAGCGGAGCCGGCGGGCGGGCGGGCGGCCGGGCGGGCGGCGGCGGCGGCGGCGGCGGGGCTGCGCCATCGGCCTCGCCCGCACTGCGCTCTGCCCGCTCGGCCGGGCGGAGGCCGCGCCGGCCCGCGGAGTGGCCAGCCGGACGCCCGTCTCTCCGCCGCCTCGCCCTCCCCCCCGCATCCCGCCCCAGACGGTCCCCGGCCGGCTGGCCCCTTTTAATACCCTCCTCGATCTGAAGTTATTCTGGTTAGGGAGAAAATAGGCCCCAGTTTCTGGCTATCACAACTAGTTCTCGCTTTCCTTCTCGCGATTCTGCGCACCTCCCCCACCTCGCCCTCCTCTGCAAAAAAAAAAAAAAGGAAAATTCCTCCTTGGGCGAGCGAAGGGGCTTGACTAAAAATGGAAGCGTGGGGTGGTGCAGTCCTTGAGCGCCCCCCGCAGAACCTGGGCTCGGCCTGTTACCCGGTCACCCAGGGCTTGCGCCAGGATATTGATGTTTAGGCCTCTCCTCCAGCTGCCTGCGCTCGCTCGAGGTTAATCTCGTAATTGACGTCAGTGCTTTGTTCCTTCCACTCTTTGAGGTTGGATCGTGGGGATGTAGGAGTTCGGGGAGTAGCCTTGTTGCCTTTTCATTCACGAACGGCATCATTTTATGGAGTTGAAAGTACAGATCCGAAATGCGTGTGTGTACAGCTCAGACGAAGACCTAGAGTTAGATTTAGGGTCCTCGTAGTTTATTCAGGATTCAGGATTGTAAGATTTATTCCCTGCTGGCCACACGGAGAGTTTAAACTAAAGCCAGTCCCGTTTAAGTGTCTGGAATTTTTCTTGACAGACTGTGTTGTAGGTGCATGTAAATAGACCATTTTTTGACGTTTAAAATGCCTGCTATATTTTAGGGTTCAGTTGTGAAAAGCTTACTGTTGCGTTTCTATATTGTTTCTGCGGAGTGTAGCCTTTTATATAACTGCTTTTTAGCTTATTCACCTTCAGGTGCTTAAGAGAACTTTCTTAATTTGGAATTTGATAAAGAGCCTTTGTGGCCCGTGAGTCTGTCTAGAATCATCTTTGGTCATATGTGCATAAAGAAATGCTGGCAAGTGCCCGCGGGGTTCTCAACAAAGCTGGTTTTTTCAAATCTCTCGTGTTTGTTTTCCTTATTAGTCGCTGAGTTTTTCATTCTCTAAACCTAAAATATATTTCAAGAAGTTATTTTTAATTATTTTTCAGAATGAACTTAATAAAAGCATTTAAAGAAAAAAGTACCAGCGGATTCATTCAGATTGTGGTAGTTTGCTGGCTGATTTTTGTTAACTGTAGGAACAGGAGGTAGATTTTACTTTAAATAAGTTTTGCCTCAAATAAGGACAAGATAAGGTGATTAAGCCTTTACTGTTTGGGGAAGAAATGACCCTGGTTGTTTTAACTGGAATGTTAGCTGCACTTGGGGGGGTATAAGGTTCCTGTACAGTGCTTTGGGAAAGCTCTGTAATCAAGAATTCCTAAGACAGAGTATTTTCATTCCCATTCACTTTCACCTTGGTAAGAGTCTCACTCACACATCTACTGTACCTTTGAATTATTGTACCTTTTTGTAACAGTTGACATATTCTGTCTTATATTGTCATTTTCTTTTATGTCTGTTTTAGTATCTTTATGGCAAGAACCATATTTTTCTTTGCCTTCCCCAATATTTTATACATTTATTAGGTTAGATTAGAAATCAGTAGCATTCTAATATCACATTGTGACCTGATATTGTTAGATCAAGTTGTCCAATCAAAAATGTGGATTAACTGGTAGTATTAAAGAATGTTAGGTGAACAAGTAATCAGTATTTGAAGGAGTATTGAGCATCATCTTGAAAATGTGAAGCAGAAGATGAATCTTAGTTATATATGTCTTTCCTGTTTTGAAGAGGTAAATAAATGTCATGGTTTATATGTACCTGAGAGGAACAAAGAAAACATGCTTCCTTTGTGGCCATCTACTTGTTTAGAATGAAGTCCAGAATTTATGTGGCCTTTCCTTTTCTTTGTAGTATTTTTCATAAAATCAAGAGTATTCTTAAATATGGAGGTCACACCTGAACAGTAATCCAGAATTGTACTTTATATCATAAAAATTGATGGCTTAGCTTTTTTTTTAGTTTTAATTCTATTCTACAGATATCTATCTATCTATTTATCTGTCTGTCTTTTTTTTTTTTTTAGTGTTTTGAGACAGGGTCTCACTTTGAGTTCAGGCTGCCCCTGAACTCACTTAGTAGCCCAGGCTAGCTTCAAACTTGAGGCAGTCCTCCTGCCTCTGCCTCCCGAGTGCTGGGATTACAGGCATGAGCTACCTGGCCCACCTCTATTCTATAAATATCTAAAAACTTTCTTTACAAAGCTTTTTTATCGTTCCCATAGTCCTCATATTTTGCACTTTCCATTCATTTCTCTGATAAGTTGGAGCAAATATATTTAATTTCTGGAAAGATGTTTGCCAGACTGTTATTGTGAAATAGGGTGTAGTAACTAAAAATTGTTCAAAGCTAACCTAACCTGTTGTTAACTTGATGCTTTTTTCTTTACTTTAAGAAATGCATCCCCACTTTTTCCACCCCCTGGTACTTGCCCATCTTAGCTATTTGAAGTTATACTCTGGTTCATTGAAGAGAGCAACAATATACATTCCAATCCTTAACTTTTGGCTTCTCATTTACATTCCTTTCTGTCTGATGTTCATTTTCAGTGGTAATATATGCTGAGAATTTTAATGGTGTTGGGACATGGGCGATATTAGAAGCAATGAATTTAAGTTCAAAATATTTTAGTGTTGGATTCCCTGGGGGTTTTTTGTTGTTGTTATTGGGGATTTTTTGTTTGTTTGTTTGTTTTTTGAGAGGATCTCACTTTGTAGTTCAAGTTGGCATTGAACTCACAAAGCCCAGGCTGGCCTTGAACTCGTGGTGATCCTCCTCCTGCATCCTCTGGAGTGCTGGGATTACAGGCGTGTGCCACCATGTCGGGCCACCTGTTCTGTTTTTGAAGGAATAAAGTCTTATTTAAGAAATCCCTGCCTCTTCAGCTCTGCTTCACTGAAAATCTGTAACCTGAGCAATGTTCTCAGAGAAAGGTATTTCGTGTAACTTTATCTTGCTTGGAGTGCCTAATGAGCTGTGGTGTAGTGGCTTTTAGGCAGGGACATACAACTTATTAGTGGGTACTTTGAAAAACTTAATTATTTTAATCATCATTTCCTGGAACAAGTAGAAGAATCTCATGATTCTTTTGCCAAGCCTCCTCGTAGAGGGAGGGAGAAAACAGGAGAGAGGAATGACAACGGTAGGTGGCCCTAGCGAGCATTACAGTTTGATTACCTGGAGACTCTGATGATCTTCATGAGGTTCCCAGAGAGAAGTGTGGGTTTAAACAGCTCTCCTACCATTTTGTTAATTTGAGTTTGCCTAGTGGGTTATGTTTTCTACTTTGACTTTTCTTTTTCAGAGTATCCTTAAGGAAGGAACAGTTTAATAGGTGAATATAGCCCAGTACTCTACATCTAGAGAGACTTTCTCACCTCTTTTCAGTTGCTTCCATTTCTTATACCTAGGATGTAATTTTTTTCCTCTCATCTTTCCTTTCTGTTAAAATTTCATCATCTTTAAGGCCAAATACAAGTACGGTTGACTTCCTAAAGTTTTGCTTGACTTCTCAGCCTACTCCAGTCAACATCTACTTGCTTTGAATCCCTGTATCACTTTGTATCTCTGCAATTGTTAAACAGCTACTATGGGATTAGACTGATGAGCGACAGCAAAATTTGTCAGTAAAAGATACTCTAGTAAAAGATAAACTTGTATTTCATTATGTATCTGTAAAAGATAAGAACTGAAACAATATTACATACAAAAAAATTAGCAGGAATTACTTAGTATCATTGGTATCTAGTCTAATTACTTAGTATCATTAGTATCTAGTTTGCAGGCTGATTTTTGTTAACTCTGTAGGAACAGGAGGCAGATTTTACTTTAAACAAATTTTGCCGCAAGTAAGGACAAGATTAAGGTGATTGAGCCTTTACTGTTTGTTTTGGGGGAAAATGACCCTGGTTGTTTTAATTCTCATTTCCCTGATAAGTTTTGTTGTTTGTGTTTGTTTATTTAAGACGGGGTCTTGGTATATACTTCAGGCTGGCCTCAAACTCCTGTCAGTTCTCGAACTGTCACAGGCTCTAGGGTTCTGAGATTATAGGTGTCTACCACCACACCCATTTGTTTCAATTTGGGTTAAATTAGGTCCATATATTGTGTTAGGCTTATATGTGTTTTAACTTTTTTTTTTTTTTAAAATCTGTGAGTTCCCTGCTGTTAGATACTGAATTACACTCCCAGCCCTCTGATTTTTTTTTTTTTAATATTTTTGAGACAGGGTCTGGGTATCATGGCTAAATTGCCTAGGCAGGGTTTGAACCTGTGATTTCATTGCCTTTGTCTCCCAGACTGCTGAAATTACAGTGTCAGAGCTGGAGCCCAGGGGTGCTTTTCTATTGAGGTACATTCTCACTTATTTGTATGTTTTTATTTTAAGGTAGGGTTTTGCTAAGTTGCTCAGGCTGAAGTTGAATTTGTGATCCTTCTGTCTTAGTGTCCTGAGTAGTTGGTATTACAGACATGCACCATTGCCCCATTGCCTTCCATTGTGTGCTCTTGTCGTTTGCATAGAATTGATTTATTGAAGAAAGTGGATTATTTGCACTGTGAGCTTTCTGTCTGAATTGTGCCGATAGCATCCTTTTGTTTTGTAATATGTTCTTTCCCTCGCATTTTCTATAAATTAGTGATATCTAGAAGCTTGGCTTGATTTAAACTTGATTTTTTAAAAATAAAAAAATATTTCTGAGACAATATTGTACACTTAATCCACTCTTAAATCTTCAACCTGGCTTCTCACTCCACCATAATAATGATTATTGCTCTTATAGTCCTATATGTTGCCAAATTGCATAGTAATTGGCTAGTTCTTTAATGCCTTTCTGTACTTGATACTGTTAGGCATACTTTTATTGGTACTTTTCCTTTGACATTTTTTTTTTTTTTTTTTTTTTTTTTTTTTTTTTTTTTTTTTTTTTTTTTTTTTTTTTTTTTTTTTTTTTTTAGGTTTTTGGAGACAGGGTCTCGCTTTGTGGTTCAGGCTGGCCCTGAGCTCAGCCTCAAACTCACATCACAATCCTCCTGCCTCTGCCTCCCGAGTGCTGGGATTACAGGCGTGAACTTTTCCTTTGACTTTTATAATTCTGCATCTTTCCTGTCTTTCTTTTTTATCTTTTCGTAGTTTTCTACTGGGAGTTGTTCCTTTGCAGACTCTGATTTCTTTGGAAATGTCCTTATATTGGTAGCTTTGCATTTTAGCCATGACCTTCTCATTTTATTCTTCTGAATTGATTTCATCCTTTTCTGTTATCTTTTTTGAAGCAAAACTATTTTTGGTACTTTTTAGAGATACATAATGATAACATTCATCATAGGGAATTTATACCTGTACATGATGTATCTTGCTTCTTTTTTTCCATTCCCAGCCCCCTTTTACCTCTTTTCCGCCTCTTGGGGGGAAAAAAACCCAACACTCTGGTTCCATTTTTTCCTTCTGTTCTCTTTTGCTCCTGTCTCTTCTTTCCTTCACCCTCCTCTCTACTGTGTTCCTCTTCTCACTTGAACATTTTCTTCCCATTTCCCAGTATCTGTTAAACATTTGTGTCCTTATTTCTGCTTTGAGTTTCTCATGTCCGAGAAGCAATGCGGTATTTAAACATGTGTGTCTAATTTATCTCACTTAAGAATATGGTCTCAAGGTGCATCCATTTAACTAGAAATGTCTCAATGGCAGAGTAGTACTCCATTGTGTATAAAAACTTTTTTTTGTTTTTTTGTTTTTTTTTTTGTTTTGTTTTGAGGCAGGGCAAAGGCAGAATACAATAAGGGGCAGCCAGCCCTCTTCCTGTCCATTGTATTCTATCCAGGCTACTCACCCTAGATGGGCAGCACTCAGACCTAGGCAGGTCCTTCCCATTACCTACCCCCAGAACTGTGCCAAACCAATCAGTGAACTAATTTAATAGGCACCCACCATTTATCTCATGACTAGTACATATACATAGTTCTACTTTTTCCATGTGCATTAGGTACTTTGCATTTAACATCTATTTTTAAAAAATTTGAATCTTTATTGGTGTATATACACATCATGATGGCACACATTGAGAATTTATACCAGTATACTTAATTCTCATTTTTTCCCACTCCCTACCCACCCTACAACCCCCACCCCCTAGATACATAAGCTTTTTTCCTTTTTTTTTTTTGAAGTTCAGGCTGGCCCTGAGCTCACCCTAAAGCTCACATCACAGCAGTCCTCCTGCCTCTGCCTCCCAAATCTTGGGATTACAGGTGTGAGCCGCCACACCCAGCACTGTGGTATGAGGTACTGATTGCTGCTGGGCATGAGCCTCCACGCCCAGTATTGTACGTGGTTACCAGGGGATCGAATTGGGGCCCTTGCGCTTCCCAGACAGGCGCCTGAACCACTGAGCTGAATCCCGGCCCATCTAAACCTACTTTTATGAGGAATCTCCACACTGATCTGCACAGTAGTTGCATGAGTCTACATGCCCAATAACAGTGGATAAGAGTTCTTTTTTTTCTGCAGCCTTGCCAGCATTTGTTGCTGGCTAATTTTGAGATAGCAGCTATTATTTGTGGAATGAGATGGGATTTCAATGTTTTTTCCATCTACATTTCTCGAAGGACCAGTCATGTTGAGCATTTCTTCATATACTTCTTAGCTGCTGTTCTTTCTTTGAAAATTATCTGTTCATTTCAGATGCCCATTTTTGAATTGAGTCTTTAAATTTGGGTGGGCTGATTTTTTTTAAAGCTCTTTATATATTCTAGATAGTAGCACTTTGAGGGGCATCTGGTAAAGATTCTTTCTCACATTGTTGGTTGCCTTTTCACTCTGTTGGTGGTTTATTTTGCTGTACAAAGGCTTTTTGATGAGATCCTATTTGTTGATTACTTCCGCCAGTTCTTGTGCTGTAGAGGTTTTGTTCATGAAGTCATTCCTTAAGCCAGTGTCTCCAAGAGTTTTACCTAGCCTGTTTTATAGCAGGGTTAGTGTTTCTGTTTGAATATTTAGGTCTCTAATCCACTTTGATTGTGGTTTGGTACACAATTAAGGAGATCTAGCTTTAGTCTTTGGCAGGTTAAAGCCCAGTTTTTCCAGCATCATTTGTTAAAAAGTCTATCTTTCCTCCATTAAGAATATTTGGCTCGGGCTGGGGATTTAGCTCAGTGGTTCCGGAGCCTATCTTGCAAGTGTAAGAGCCCGGGTTAATCCTTGGTAACCACATACCATACTGGGCATGGAGACTCGTGCCCAGCAGCAATCAGTACCACATAGCATAGTGGCTGGCGTGGTGGCTCACGCCTGTAATCCCAGCACTCGGGAGGCAGAGGCAAGAGGGTTGCTGTGATGGGAGTTTGAGGCTGAGCTCAGAGCCAGCCTGAACTGCAAAAGTGAGACCCTGTCTCAAAACTTAAAAAAAAAAAAGAATATTTGGCTGCTTTGTCAAAGATGAGGTGGCTTAGTGTACCAGGAGTTGTTTCTGGATCTTCAGGTCTGTTACTTTGCCAGTGCCTTGCAGTTTTTATCACAGTGGCTTTACAGTATAGTTTCAAGTTGTGGATTGTAATGACCGCCACCCCCCCCTTGTCCTTGTTGCTTAGAATTACTTTTACTGTTCTAGGTCTTTTGTGGTTCCAGATGAATTTTTGTATTATTTTCTCTAGATCTGTGAAGTATGTTGGGATTTCAATTGGAATTGCATTGTATCTCTATAAAAGTTGTGGGAGTATAGTCATTTTGACGATATTGGTTCTTCCTACCCAGAAACAAGGGATATCTTTCCATTTTCTGATATCTTCTTTTATCTTCTTTTTCAGAATGCTATAGTTTTCAGAGTAGAGGTCCCCACTTCCTGTAATCCCAACTCTTGGGAGGCAGAGGCAGGAGGATTGCTGAATTTGAGGCCGAGTTCAGGACCAGCCTGAACTACAAAGTGAACTGTCTCTAAAAAGAAAAAAAAAAAATAGTATCTCCTTATTGGTTTTCTGTCCAGTCGATCTATTTGTGACAGTGAGATATTGAAGTTCCCTAATATTATTGTATTGGTGCTTATCTGGCTTTTCGTGTCCATTAACATCTATTTTTATATATCACTAAACAGTCTCATTTCCTCTAGGGGAGATAACCCAAATTCTTGGTGACATCCAGAGGCCACTGTTTTCTGCGTCTTGAATTTTTTCTTTTTTAGTTTTCTTTTGTCTAAGTTTTGATTTTAAAGGTGATATTTCTGTTAATCACAAGTCTGAAAAACTGTAGGCTTAATATACATGTGATTGTCCCTAATGTAACTGGTACATAATAGTGGGGGAAAAAATTAACTCCTCAATTAGAAAAGAGAAAGTATTATTATTCTAAGATTTATATTATACCAAACACTGTGTAAGTAATAGAATCAGCAAATTCACTTGTTGACTCAACTTCCTTGTAGATGGAGTAAGGTCATCCAGTAAAGGTTTTCAGTTCTGTCCACTGGGATATTTTCCTTATCTCTTGTCTGATAGTTGGGCAAATTTTGAGGATATTTGGGAAAGTTTTAGGGCTTGGCAGTTTTGTGTTGCCTTAGTACAAGAGCCAGCAAACCATGATCAATAAAAATAGTGTAACCTGCTGCCTTTTTTTTTTTTTCCCTGAGACAGAGTCTCACTTTGTGGTTCAGCCCTGAGCTCAGCTTCCAACTCACATCACAGCAATCCTCCTGCCTCTGCCTCCCAAGTGCTGGGATTACAGGAGTGAGCCACCACGCCCGGCCCTGCTACCTGTTTTGTGTGGTCTGTAGTCTAAGTCATGGGATTTTTCGTTTTTTGTTTTGTTTGATAAGGCCTCACCATGTAGTTTAGGCTGACCTTGAACTCATGGTGGTCCTCTTACCTCAGCTTCCCAAAGACTGGGGTTACAGATGTGTGCCACCAAGCCTGGCTAGGGTTTTTATATTTTTAAATAATGAGAAAAAAATAAAAAGAATACTTTTGTCTCGTATTATAGGAAACTCAAAATTTATACTCAAATAAATTTTACTGGAAAATAGCTCATCCGTTTGTTTATTTTCTATGTCTGTTTTTACTGTTCCAGTGACAGTGGTAAGTAACCGTGACGTAACCTTAGGGCCTGTTAAAGCTAAAATGTTTACCTTCTGGCCTCCAACATGTCTGGTGACTATATCAGCCGATCAAATGGGCCTCAGTGGATATTTGGGTTTTAAAATTTCCTTAAGATTGAGTCGTAAGTTAGAGCAGTAAGTTAACAGTGTCCTTATGTAGATCCTGCTAGGGGTTTTTATTGGTAGCATACACAGAATGTGCATAATGTATGTGCTTACTGTGTATGCACACATAATACATTACGTAGTACCAATATGTAATGCTAAATAGACTATATACTATGCTGTGTAGTGTAATAGTTTATAACTAACTCTATGGTACACTATTATAATTGGTCATTATTGAACTAAACAGTATAACAGGTGGAATCTTGACATGAGGGGTTCAGTTGCCCCCTGTGAACTACCCTGAGAGTGGGTTTGTTTTCTTCCCTCTGGTATCAGGGATCGAACTCCGGACCTTGCGCTTGTGAGGCAGGTGTGCGCCACTGAGCTACATCCCCAGCCCCTGAGGGTAGGTTCTGAGTAACATTATATTGTTTTTTTTTCTTTATTTATACATTTCAGGTATATGTTATGCTCACATTCGGCATTGAGAACTTGTAACTGTACACAGTGTGTCTTGAGTCTCATTTTTCCCCACCCCCTGCCCCCCCTCCAGCCTCCAACCCTCCCCTACCTACAAGCTTTGTTTAGTGCAGCGTGTCTGTTCTTAGTACAGCTATGTGAATGGGGAATTTCAAGAAGAGCTGGGAACACGACGAGGCTCTTTGCTGATCACATAATTCTCCGGTGTGCTCAGAATATACAGATGAACTGTTCTACTTTGATATTCCTTCCTCCTGAGTTTGACATTACGACTCAATCTTAAGGCAATTTTAAAAACCAAATATCCACTGAGGCCCATTTGATCAGCTAATACAGTCACCAGACATTTTGGAGGCCAGAAGGTAAACATTTTAGCTTTAACAGGCCCTAAGGTTACCGTCACAGTAACTTACCACTGCCACTGTCATCACTTTTCTCAGAAAACTGCAAATTGTCCTTTATGTTTTATTTCTCACATCTGGCTGACTTCCAAGATCCCATAACACCTTTGAGTCCAAACCCTTTCGCAACATTGTTCTTCGTTTCTGCCTGTCACGGCGATGCACCTCTAATCTCTGCATTCAGGAGGCTAAGGCAGGACAATTATCATGAGCTTGAGGCCAGCCAGCCTGGGCTCCATAGTGATTTCAAAGCCAGCTGAACTACACAGCCAGACTGTCTCAAACGTAAGGCAAAAACACCAAACCAAAACAAAAGACTATCTTTATTTTTATTATTACTCTCTTAATCTAGATGAAGTCTTGATCTTTCTTACCTAGATAATTTTCACAGGTTTTTCCCTTGTTTCCTTACTTCCATTCTAATCTTGATCCCGTACAAGAGATTTTTTTTTTTGTAAACTGTAATTTTTAATGTATTATGCATTTTTCTAGAGATGGAATAGAGGGACACTCTCCACTGAGCTCATTCCAGGCCTTTTTAATTTTTATTTTGACACAGGACCTCACTAAATTGCCCTGGGTGACTTGGAATTTGAGACCTCTTACCTCAGCTTCTTGCATTCTTGGAGGCATGAGCTTTTGCACCTGGCTAACCTGCAAATCTTTATTTTTTTCTTTTTTTGAGGTAAGATCACACAGTGTAGTATAGGCTAACCTCAAATTCACAGTAATCTTCCTGTCACAGCCTCCTGAGTGCTGGAATTATAGGCATTTGCCACTGTACCAATTTTGTCATTCCTTAAAACTTCTTAGTAGTTTTGTATTTTTTGTAATATTCTTCTGAGGATTCTTGGACACTGAATCTTAAGAAACTTTTGAAGACACTGCTTTACAGCCAAACACTCTCTTAGGATTTTGTTGCTGTTCAAATTTTGTTTATTATTAGCAATCATTTTGTTTCTTATCCTTAGTTATAATATCTGGCAAAGTGTATACTAGTGATGGTGAACCTGTGGTACACACACTGCAGTGGGCGCCCAGAACCCTCTCTGTTGGCACAAGAGAGTTGTCAAGTTGCCCCAGCAGCTGAACATTGGACAACAGATATTCTTTATAAACTGGAACCTCATGATGCGATTAGTTGCATTGTTGGCGCTTTGGGATAAAAAAGTGGATTTGGGGTTGCAGTTTGGGCGCTTGTCTCTGAAAGGTCCACCCTGCCTGGATTGACTGCAGAATCCGCCAAAAACTGTATACACACCGCAGCAGCTCACCGTACTGGTACGTGTCTGGAAGCTAAGAGCCACCACTTGGAACTGTAGAGGCCAAAGATAACTTGTATTAATCTTATGATGTCTCAGTAAGTTTAGTATTGAAATACTTAACACAAGTTTTTCTTCTCCTGATGTATACATGATTTTTGGGGGGCAGACTCTGTATGATAGTTAAATGAATTAGAGAGTTAACATTGTACCTTAGGTGAATTATAAATCTATTCCAAAGAGGTAGATTTTTAATTTATATTTGAGAGAACACCATTTAGACAAAATAGAAATTTGATCATTTCTGTATTTACATGTTTTCTTAACCTGTATATATATTTTTTGTAAACGCTTAGAAAAATGCCTTAAAATAATAGAATTTATTTGGTATCATTATTAATGCTTTTACTAGAGTAATGAAAATTTATTGAATAAAGAGAAAAGAAGACAACTCTTCCGGTTAACCAGATAACCAGAAATCTTAGAGAAGAATTGGAAGGTTAGCTGTGGATAGGAAAAGATGAATAACATCATGTTCTGAAAACCCAGTCTTTGCTAAGTGTTTTTACTTGGCTGTTGAGACAGTCACACTATTATAGTGATCTTAGGAAATTCACAGAGAGTTTTGAATATTTGGGGTTGTTTGTTTGTTTTGTAATACCAGGGATCAAACGTGGGCCCTTGTGCTTCCAAGATAAGTGTGGTCCTACTTGAGCTAAATCCTCCATCTGAATATCTTTGAGTATCTTTTTTAATGTTGATAATTGAATTAAGCACTTGAAGGGAAGGAGAGAAGTGAAGTTAAATGACAGCTGTATTTATTGTTCTCCAGAAACTTATAATGTGGGAGTAAGGAGAGAGTAGAGACAAAATAACTCTAAATACCATAATCCTCATATAAAGTAAGTATTAAATGCCAGATGAGGTACAAAGAAATTGTTGGGTCAAAGAGTGATTTTAGTGGCAAAGAAGTTTTGGAAAATTTGTTAGAGTTGGTATATGTAATAAACTTGGAAATGAATGTATTTGGAAGTGAGAAGAGGGAAGACCACTCTAAGTAGAGGGACTAATTCGAATACTTAGATCTGAAGGTATGCAGGCTATTTTCACAGCTGTAAATCCTGGAAGTTTTTTCTTTCTTTTTTTTTTTTTTAGGTTTTTTGAGACAGGGTTTCGCTTTGTGGTTCAGGCTGGCCCTGAGCTCAGCCTCAAACTCACATCACAATCCTCCTGCCTCTGCCTCCTGAGTGCTGGGATTACAGGCGTGAGCCACCACGCCTGGCTTGTTTTTTTATTTTTTAGGTTTTTTGAGACAGGGTCTCACTTTGTGGTTCAGGCTGGCCCCGAGCTCAGCCTCAAACTCACATCACAGCAATCCTCCTGCCTCTGCCTCCCAAGTGCTGGGATGACAGGCGTGAGCCGCCACACCCGGCACTGTGGTATGTGGTACTGGTTGCTGCTGGATGTGGGTCTCCACACCCAGTATGGTATGCGGTTACCGGGGATTGAACCCGGGTCCTTGCACTTGCAAGACAGGCGCCGGAACCACTGAGCTAAATCCCCAGCCCGTGGAAGTTTTATAAGTAGGTAAGAATTGGATGGTATACAGTTTTAATCCTGGAATAGATTTTTCAGTAATGGAGTTACTAATTTTTGATCAGAAAAATGCACTGATTAAATATTTTATAAATAAAATGACTTCATGTATCAGGTCACAAGATATGTGGGCTTTTAAATGTATGTAAACTGAGTCAGAAGAGTGTTTTATCTTTCTAAAGGAAATGGTAAAATTTGACCTATAACCATCATTCCTTCCATGCAGGAAAAGAGAGAAGGTGGTGGTTGGAAAAAGACTTGGGGACGATGAGGTCCTTTTTTGTCTTCTTGCAGTTGGTAATGCCAGGGATAGAACCCAGGGTCTTGCACGTGGCAGGCAAGTGCTGTGTCCATGAGCTGTACACTGGCAGGCTTCTCCCTACCCTGCCTTTAAAAAAAGAATAAAAGTGAGTGCTGATGGAAAGAATTCAGAAGATTCATTAGAAAAGAATAGGAGTTGTTGAAAAGAAGGCAGTACTGATAAGGTCCAGAAGACAACAAAAGTGGGGATAGTCGTTCTTTAATAGGGATGATACGTTTTTTTCTTTTGTAATCTGGGAAAGAACAGATACAGATTTTGAGTAGTTGATGGTTAATTGATGAGAAGGTTTTACTTCAGTTTTTGAGACAAGGTCTTGGTCTGTAGTTCAGGATGGCCTCAAACTGGCAGTGATCCTTTTTTCCCTTGGTACCGAGGATTGAACTCAGAACCTTGCGCTCGCTAGACAGTTGCTGTGCTGCTAAGCTAAACCCTGTCCCCTGCAGTGGCCCTTCTGCCTTAGCTTCCAAGTGTTGGGATCACAGGCTGGCTCCCTCCGGTTTTCAATAACTATCCTTTTATCTGTGTGAACCAGCGTGGGCAGCATGTAGTAGGGGATAAGACCCAGGCCCTTAATTAACACCGAGCTATGTCCCTGGCCCCTCCTGTCTCTCTTTTTTCCCCCAAATCTTTTGTTTTTGTTGTTTTGAGATAGAATCTCCCTAAATTGCTTTGGCTGGGCTCAAATTTGGAACCTTCCTGACTCCAGCTCCCACAGTGCGGGAATTACAGAAATGTGCTGCCATGTCTGGTTTAATCTGGGTGGGGTGTTTTGTTTTGGTTTTTTTTTTTTTTGTAGCAGAAATTGAACTCAGGATCTTGTGCTTGCCAAGGCAGGTGGAATGTAGCTGAGCTAAATCCCCTGCCTGAGCTTTATACTTCTTAATCTTTTGGTTTTTTTTGAAACAAGGTCTTGCTTTATAGTTCAGACTGGCCCTGATGAGCTCACCATGTAGTCCAGGCGAGCCTCGGACTCACAGCAATCCTCCTGCCTCTGCCTCTCCAGTGCTGGGATTACTGGGATTATAGGTGTCAGTTACCATGCCTGGCATTGTTATATGTGGTTATTGGGGATTAAACCTGCGACCTTGCTCTTGCAAGCAGGCTCTGGAACCACTGAGCTAAATCCTGAGCCCCTTAGCACTGTTTTAAAAAGAAAAGTTTTGTTTTATTTTTAGTGGAGATGTTGGGGCTTGTTTGAAGTTTTTCTGTGATTTGGTTTGGTTTGATCTTATGCTGGTATCTTTAAAGGAGCAGGAATGTGTTTCTTTTATCTTTTTTGAAATAATTGGTGGAATATTAATGTTAATTCTTCCTTGAGTATCCTAAAATTCAGCAGTGAAGATGGCTGCATCTGTGGTGTTTTGTTTGTGTCAATTGCTAGGGTGTACCCCAGGATGTCATGCATGTTAAGCACGTGCTCTACCACTTGAGCCCTGTTTTGTGATTTTTAATTATAAATTCAATTTTCAGGGTTTTTGTTTTATTTTTTGAGACAGGGTCTCGCTTTGTAATTCAATCTGACCCTGAACTCACTACATAGCCCAGAATAGCCTTGAACTCGAGGCAATCCTCCTGCCTCTGGCTCCTGAGTGCTAGGAGTACAGGCATGAGCCACCATGCCTCACTAAATTCAGTTTTTAAAATAGAACTATTCAAATTTTCTACTCATTCCATATTCCTGTGTCAGTTTTGGTAATTTGTTTATGTAAGTAGTCAAGGTTTAAAGTAGTCAATGCGTGAAGTTAGTGAGTGTATGCTGATGAGTGTCTGTAGGTCTGTGGTGAAGTATTCCCCTTTCCTAGTTATTGGTGATGTATGTGTTCGTGCATGTGCACTTCCTCTTTCGTTAGTTTAGCTAGAGGCTTATTGATTAGATTTGTAGAGCTATTTTTCCCATTTACTATTTGATTTTTGCTTTTATTTTGTTTTTGTTTTTGTTTTTTTTTTTCTTTCTACTTACTTTTTTTTTTAGTTTAGTTTTTTGAGAGAAAGTCTTGCTATAGGTGAATCCTCAGTTCGGGTTGGCCCCTAACGCAACTATGTAGTCCACACGAGTCTCGAAATCACAGCAGTCCTGCCTCTGCCTCCCTTGTACTGGGAGCCACCATGCCTGGCATTGTGGTATGGTACTGATTGCTGATGGGATTGAGTCTCCATACTTGGCATTGTAGTATGTGGTTGCCGGGAGATCAAATTTAGGACCTTGGACTTGCAAGGCAGGTGCCAGAACCACTGAGCTAAATCCCTGACCCCTGTTTCTTAGTCTTTGAAGACAAGGTCATTTGTCTAGTGGAAGTTAAGATTAGGGAAAAGTCATAGGACTCCATGAACTACTCCTTGTACAGAAGAAACACTGACTAGAGAAAGATTGTAGAATTTAGGGGAGACTTTGAGGGACCTAGTTAAGCGATTTATGAAACAGGGTGATGAGAAATTTGAGTACATAATGATGTGATTTTGAGATTTTAAAAAGATAAGGAATTGGAATATTTTCTTTCATATTTTTCACCATATTGCTTTAATCTGAGGTCAGCTGTAAAATGTGCTTGGCACAAATGAGGCCCTTGTGGGATCCCAGCTCTGGGAGGGGGAGGTGAGACTCTTAAGGCTCATTACTTAACTTTGGGACAAGGGCCCTTCTGTAGAAATAACTGTCTTGGGATTTGGCCTTTTCTTAACTTGGCTCTGGTCTCCAGGTGTGTAACCTTTGTTTTCCTACTGTGTAGAAAGTGATCTTCTCAGACTCCATTTTAGACAGAGAAACCCTGCCAAATGAGTTGAAGAGGGTTTATGTACTTGGGAGACTTTGTACTTTAAGATAGTGCTGTATGGTAAAGTTATACTTGAAGAGTAGTTGTAATATACCAAGTTGAAAATGATTGAAATCTTAGCTCTTCTCATTTTGACTTTTGAAGTTTAATAATCTAGTAGTTGAATGACCCCACTTTTCAGAAAAATTGTCCCAAAACACCAGTTGGAAGAAAAACACACACACACACACACACACACACACACACACACACACACACACACATTCTGAATTCCCCTTCAAGGAGAGAAGTTTTAAAGTAACACATTTTATTCCAAGTGCTTTAAATATTTTTTTAGACTTTTAAAAAGTTATCAAACTAATGCCAGTGTTTACTTAAAACTTATAGAAAAGGAAATTCTGATCAACTGGGAATGCATATTTACATTTTTATTATATTCTCACCAAATTTTTATTATAAAATATGCCATTTTAGTCATTTTACATTTAATAACTGTTGTATAACAATAGCCACTGCTTGCTTTTAGAATTTCTTTTACCACACTAAATAGGAATAATAATTTCCCATTGCCCGTATGTCCATTCTACATTGTTTCTCCAATTGTTCCTGTTCTAAGTGACTCAGACTAAGTGTAAGCAAGCAATATGTGCCCTTCAGTTTCTGGCTTATTTCACACAGCCTATTGTATTCAAGGCTCACCCGTGTCATAGCATGTAGTAGAATTTCGTTTATTATTTAGTGGCTGAGTGGTTCTTTTTCATCCATTCATCTGTTGATGGATACTTGGGTTGTTTCCGTAGTTGTCTACTATAAACATTGGTGTACAAAGATCTTAGCATTGTTAGGAGTATATATTAGGAGTAAAATTGTGTATTTCATGGTAATTCTTCTATGTTACGGGTTTGTGTTTTTTTGTTTTTGTTTTTTTTAAACAGGATCTCTCTTTACAGTTCAGGCTGGCCTTGAACTCACATCAGTCCTCCTGCCTCTGTCTCCCGAGTGCTGGGATTATAGGCGTGAGCCATCACACTTGGCACTGTGGTATGTGGTACTGATTGTTGGTGGGAGAGAGTCTCCACACCTGACATTGTTGTTTGTGGTTACCAGGAGGATTGCTGTGATGTGAGTTGGAGGCTGAGCTCATGGCCAGCTTGAACTACAAAGCGAGACCCTGTCTCAAAAAACCTAAAAGAAATCAAATAAACTCCCTGTGAACATTCTCCAAGAAAGGCTGCACCGGAAAATAAGCCTAAATACAGTACTTATGTATACAGCTGCTTACTCTTATGTAATATACTTAAGTACTTCAAGCATTTCTTTAAACTATTGACTAGTCTTTATTATCAGAATAAGAAGATAAAACTGGGGTTTAAAAGAAGTTACTTGTGTTAGTCATATATGTAATACTTTCTATAATCAGGTATTTTTAATTTTCTACTAAATTACAGTGTCCCAACTGTTGATAGCTCAGTTCAAGTTTGGATCTTACAGTACTTTAAGATGCTAGAGAAGTTAATTAAGAGATAATTGCCTGTGAGGTTTTTCTTGAGGGGATTTTTTCGAGGGATTTGGTTATTATTTTAGTTTGAGAATTTTTGTTGGAAAGAATATTGCTTCACATGTAAATAATCTATATTAACAGATAGTCACCTAAATCACCTGTGATTTAATTGTATATCAAGAGATAAAGAATCATTTTGAAAATTAGTACCTTAGTCTCTTTGATGCTGATTATGGAGGAATAGTCATTCAACAGGTAGGAATTGTATATAGGTTATTCCCAGTACTCTTGAGGTTTCTGGTTTTTGTTATTATTTGATTTGTTTGTTTGTTTTTGGAGTTTGTGAAAGGAGGTCTCACTACGTAAACCCGGTGAGCCTGACACTCGTGATAGTGTTCCTGTCAGTAATTATGCCTGAGCCTGCTGAGTGTGGGGATTATGGCACACACTACCACACCTGGCTGAGGTTATTGTTCATTGTTGTGCATTCGCTCTCTCTTTTTTTTTTTTGAGACAGGGTCTCTCACTTTTTGTAGTTTTAGGCTGGCCCTGAGCTCACTGTGTAGCCCAGGCAAGCCTCAAACTCACAGCAATCCTCGTCCTCTTTGCACATGAACTGAAAAGCTGTACCCCAGCACTCAGGAGTCACCGTGCCCAGCATTGTGGTATGTTGTTACTGGGGATGGAACTCGGGCTTTTTGTTTGCACGACAAACACCAGAAGCACTGAGCTAAGTCCTTGGACCCTTTGTCTCATTTTTGAGACAAGGCCCAGTTATATATTTCAGGCTGGCCTCAAACTCAGCGATCCTCCTCCCTTACCTCCCCTGAGTGCTGGGATTACAGGAGTTATTAACTCTTAATGTCTTTTTTTTTCCCCCAACGGGTTAAAAATCTTGAGAGAAGTATAAATGGCTGAGAAGTAGATGTTTCTTAATTTGTAGTCTTCTCTAAGCTAAACTTAGATGGGGCTGCTGGCACCACTTGCTCCTTCTCTGTTAACTGTAGTCAACCATGGTCTGAAATACTAAGTAAAAAAATCCCAGAAGTCAAAAACTAATAAAATTTGAATTGCGTGCTGTTCAGAATGTCATGATAAAGTCTCATGACATCCTATTCCTTCCCATCTGGGACACAAGTCAGGTGTCTGTCATTTCCATGCTGTATATGCTGCTCTCTTGTTAGTCACTCAGTAGCTATCTCAGTTATTACACAGACTGTCGTAGTATTCCAGTACTTGTGTTCAAGCAACCCTTGTTTTATGCATCTATGGCCCTATTAAAAGAGTAGTAAAGATAACTAATCCAATATGCCAAAGAGAATCCATAAAGTACTCTCTTGAAGGGAATAGACAAAAGAAAGTTCACAATTTAATAAGGAAAGAAAACAAGTTGTTTGCTGAGGTAGTGAAGATCCATGGTAAAAGTGAAAGTGAAGAAAGAAACTATTCTTAGTTTTGCTGTTGCATCTGACCACCAAAGTTGTCAGTGTGTGAAAAGGGCACAGTTAAGATGAAAAAAGCATCAGTTTGTTGTGGACATGAACTGAAAAGCTGTTTCAGTTAATGATATGTGCTGAATGAAGACTTCGGAACCCTCTGAGACAAATGACTCAGCCTATTTACATCAGCCTTATTATAGTACATTATTATCATTGTTCTATTTTGTTA
>PVIR01017683.1:0-34709 GCA_004026965.1 Petromus typicus | reverse complement strand
GGGTCTACTGTGCCCACACCGTGCTTCCAACTCTATAGCTAATACAGCCAAACACTGACTCAGCTCATCTCTAGTTCAGAAGGGTAGAATGTATGCCTTGCCAGATGTCTCTTGAGAGGTGATCTTCTTGTACTACATTTGGCTTAGAGGTCACCCCAAATGCTTCATCCCATTTAGATCACATGCTAAGAGAGATAACTAGCCTGAGTATGATACACTGGTGGGAAACTTTGAACCGGAGCTATTGGGTCAAAATTGACAATATGTGAGATATGTATGGGTGTGTTTTATGAGTGTATTTTTCTTTGAATGTCAGCAGAGGAGAAGAAATAATGGAGAAACAAGGTTGAAATGCATGTGGTAGATACTATATATTTCCAAATGTATGAGCAGAGAAGGAAAGGAGACTGGTACCTCCTTTTAGATGACCCCCTTGCATCTCTACTGTGAGTATTAGCAAGCCTAATTCAAGATTTGTTGTTGTTGTTGTTTGAGACACAGTCTCACCATTGTAGTTCAGGCTGGCCTTAAACTCACTGTGTAGCCCAGACTCAGGGAAATCTACTTGCCTCAGCCTCCCAAGAGCATATATCAGGCTCAAGATTTCTTTTTTTTTTTTTTTTTTTAGGTTTTTTGAGACAGGGTCTCGCTTTTGTGGTTCAGGCTGGCCCCCGAGCTCAGCCTCAAACTCACATCACAATCCTCCTGCCTCTGCCTCCCGAGTGCTGGGATTACAGGCGTGAGCCACCACGTCCGGCACTGTGGTATGTGGTACTGGTTGCTGCTGGGTGTGGGTCTCCACACCCAGTATTGTTATGTGGTTACCGGGGAATCGAACCCCGGCCCTTGCGCTTGCAAGATAGGCGCCGGAACCACTGAGCTAACTCTCCGGCCCAGGCTCAAGATTTCTTAAGCAGTAGAGTTTTTCATTACTACATAATTAAGATAATTGGCCATAGAGTAAGAATACTTGAATTTGGATTCTTATGTTCATCTATATACTACTTAATTTTGGTGCCTCAGTTTCTTAATTCTAATTAAATAAATTCATCCAAATTTAACTAATTTAATAAATGTAAATCACAGAGCAAAATTCTTGGCTTCTGCAAAGCTTTCAATAAGTGTTAACTACTATTTGTTATTATTTTAGGAATACCAACCTTCCAAACCTATGAAATCAGTTTTACAGAAGCCCAGCAATGAGAAACAATAAGATTCTTTTTTTGCTTCAATATAGTTGGTATTTTAAATCCCTATATTCAGCATTAACTGTGTCATTCCCTCCATAAAATTATATGTGTGCATATAATTACGTGGGTCCAACTGAAAACACTGAAATATCTGCTGCATAGTTCTGTTAATATACAATTAGTCCCTACAAAAATATTTAAGTGTAAATTATGGTGAATGACTAAATACAAAAAGGTTCAGTTACGAAAACCTGCCCCCAGTCTGATTATCCAGGATGAGTGGCTAAATATGGCATAGGGAGTTCTCATAAGGAACCCGGCAGCTACTACTTAGCTCTTCCATATTATTTAAACATTCGCCTGAATGCAGTTGAACATTGGCCTTGTGGTTTGTGGGGGTGACCTACAATCTGCAGTGGCATGGAGCTGGACACTGTGGAATTCTTTCCAGGCTGATGGTGCTGTGGTCTGAACCCCTTAAAACAATAAAATGAAGGAGAGACAAAGAAGTACAGCCTGAAACTAGAGGAAAGCAGGGATGGAGTTAGAAAATAGAAGAAAAGAATAATACTTACAAAATGCTTTCTTTAGGGAAGAACTTCCAAATATTGTCTCCACAGTGACATTGTGGAAGACCAATTATCCTAGATGACAATAGTGTAACATGAAGATGAGAAAATTCAAGCCAACAGTGTTTGATCTTTAAAGGCGGGTCTCTTTAGCTTCTGTCCAAGATGTCCTAATTGATCTATTATTTACAGATAGTGAGAAAACTGCAGTACAGAAACTTAGGTTAAGAAACCTGTATTATATTTGCAAATTAATAATAATAAGGAGAGACAGCAGGTTGTGTCGACCAGTATGAAGGAAAATATGCTTCTTTTTTATGTGACACATGTATACATGCTCCAAAATGACAGTTTTGCTGAACTAGAAATTTAGTCCATTTATACTTATTGTAATGCCTGATATGTTGGATCTGTTTCTATTGTTTTGGTTATTATTTCAATTTGTTCCACTTTTTAAATATTTCTTTTTAATCCTATTACTTAAGACAATAGATATATGTCTTCCTGCACATGATGAGAGGTCTACACACTGTTGAGCTTTTAATTGTTTCTGCTTTCATTCACCTTAAACCAATGATTGTGTAGACTGATGCAACCACTGTGGAAATCAGTGTGGAGATGCCTCAAGAAACTAGAACTTGAGATCCCTTTTGACCCTTTTTCCTTGCTGGATATATACACAAAAGAATTAAAAGCATCATATCAGAGTGACATATGTGCACCCACGTTTATAGCAGCTCAGTTTGTGAGAGCTGAATCTTGGAAGCAGCCCAAATGCCCATCAATCAGAGACTGGATAAAGTAGATATGGTTTTGTAAAAAAAATGGAGTATTACTCAGCCATAAAGAATGATAAAATTGAGTCATTTAGACTCAAAATGATGCACCTCGAGAACATACTCATGAGTGAAATAAATAGGACACAGACATCTAAACATCATGTCATTTCTCTAGTATGAAAAACTAACAGTATAAATGAGGTCCAGAATGTATGATAGGTATTATGAAATAGGAATAAAACATTCAAAGGGAAAGGGAAAGGGGGGTATAGGGAAAGTAAGGAAAGGAAATAACAAATTAAGTGGTAAAAACAAAAATATTGAAACAAAGCTTTTAGGTATATAGGGTTGTGGAGCCTATAGGAAAGGCAGGGGAAAGAGTAAAATATGAGAATCAAAATGTGTCATGTAAAGGCACAAATTCTCATTGTTGAATGTGATTATAATGTATATCTAAAATGTACTAATAAATTCAATAACGAGAAATAAATATTTTCTGGCATTTATAAAAAATTTGTGAGTTCTAAATCAAACATTGTTTACATTCCTCAGTAAAATGTCTTTCTTAAAAAAGTTAAATACTATAATTTTTTATTTCTTATATCTCACAATACATCTCTTGGATATTTTTCTCCCTTTAAAGTTCTTCACCCAAAACATTTCTTCAGTGAGTCTTAGTGTAGCCATCCTTTGAGACTATGAATAGTTGAGAAGATTTTCTGTTACTTGCCTTTGAATCTGAAGTTCTGGGATCTTTTTCTTTACTTCAGTATTTTGAAAATTGCTTTATTATTTTATCCTTATACAACTTAATTTGTCTTTTAAATTTTTGTCTTCAGGTTGGATTTTGGGTAATTTCTTCAGTTTGATTTTTTAATTCATTAAGTGTTTCTGTGGCTGTGTATAATACACGATTGAATCCCTTTAAATTTTGTTTAACTATTTTATCTTCCATCTCCAGATGTTTTGCTCATTTAAAAATCTGCTTGGTCTTAATCATATCTTTCAGACTCTGCTTTGTTTACTGAAATACATTAAAGACACTTGTTTGATGCTGTGACTCTCCTGGTTCCAGTATCTGAAGTCACTGAGAATGAGATTCTGCTGTCTATGGTTTTGTTTGGCTCTTGATCACAGTCCCTTGTTTTGTGGGTTCTTTGTCTTTATTTTGTTTTGTTTTTACTGGAATCTGCCCCTTTTTATAGGACGAAGCTCTCTGAGGTTCTTCCAATGTGAATTTGCACTTGTTTCTGTCCCATAATGTAAGGCACTAAAAGCCTGGTCCCCGTAAACTGAATTCTTACTTTGAGGTTCTTTAGAACATTTCGTTGGGGTGAATTTGTGCTCAATTTAACATGACTCATTTATGTGGATTATATCCCAAGGGAATCTTTCCCCCTGTACTTAGAACCAATGTTTAAAGGCAATTTTCCCTTCAGCACTTTGGAATGGGTCTGACTGTTCATATTTTATCCTCAGATGAGAGTACGTGTCCTTGGGACCCCTGCGTTTTGAGCGGCGGCTCCCACTGTACAATTCACCTTGCAAAGACTCTAGGATTTGTACCCTGCTCCTGACCCTGCACTAGCAGTGACAAACATGCTCAGGATGGACCTCTCTTTCCCTAAGGCTTGTGGGGCTTTCATAATGAGTGCTTACCTGAGAAACGTCTTCAGAGTGGATAGTACGTACTGTACTATCTTTGACTTTCTGAACACTCACTTTCATTTCTGTCTCACATGTGTAAATCACATTCTTGCTAGTTCATGCATACATTTAAGATGCTTTTATTTTTTCCCAGTTTTATCTGAGCAGAAGTAATAAAAGCCTGAAAAAGATATTTAATTTTCTGTTGCTAATATTATTTGATTGTTTCTCCTTTCCTAAACTTAGATTTAAACTTTTCTCTGCTTGAGTAGTATTGATGACTACTAGGACATATAAGTCTTTTGATTCAAGCATTTGATTATCCACTTTCCTGGTCTTTGTACCAAACTGAAAAGAAGAAAATGAAAAGAAACAGAATTTTCTGTAGAGCTCACTAGGCCATTTTGCTGATGCTTCTATATAGGGATGTTTAAGACAAACAACTCAGACTTTAGGAAACATATGGAATTTTATTGTGAAAATTCCTTGGACATGAGTGAGAAGGTGTCTTTGTGGCATGGGGGAAAATTTTTAACTAAAGGGAAAGGTTATTCCTGCTCTTTCCTTCTGGAACAGAAAAGGTAAGTCACCTGGTGAGGGCGGAGTCTGGCCCTAGCTCATTGTGCTCAGGAGAAGGAGGACTGGAAAAAATTGGGCTATCTTCAAAGAAAAGTAGTAATAGATTCCTAATGATCAGGTCAAGTGTTTGTTTTTAATCTGGATAGCAATAGCCATGATTATTTTGTACTTTGTTTAATGCCAAATTTATTTAACCTATGGATCTACACAACAATTTTGAAGCACACTGTAATTTTAAAAACATTCTATGAGCACATTAAATCTATTCTATGAACAAAACAGGTTTAAGTAGCATTTTCATTGTCATCCTGTTTTTTTTTCTTGATAGGATTTTGCTATACCTAAGTTTGGTATCTTCCGCAAGCTTCAGTTGTATCATTTTGATATCTTTCTGGAATCTTAGATATTTTAGAATCATGAAAGAGGAAAAATGAAAGTTTTCAGAAAAGCTGAGTTTGAAGTGGCTGTGTCTTCTTAGGTGGCTCATACCTAAGACACTAGGCATGGGTTGAGCTTATTTCTATCAGCAGGCTCACACCACATTTTTACATAAAACAGACTTCTAAAGTTTATATTTATCATGTAAATTTCAGTTTTTAGTATTCCTCTCTTAAAATCTTATACTGTAAAATTTGTCCAACCAACAATTCATAGTCTAGTCCTTTGATATTTGGAACTATTTATCTAGTATGTGATCATCATTACAAACTTACATTTTTATTTGTATTTGCTTAGAAGTTATGGAAAGCTTTAGAAATTTCATCTTCTGGAAGATGTAATTCTACCAAGCTCTCCTGTCTTTTCACAAATTTTATTATTATTTTTTTGTAGTACTGGGGGTTGAACTCAGAACCTTGTACTTACCCAGCAGGTGTGGTGCTAGTGAGCTAAATCCCTGGTCCTTGCTCTTCTCTTTAAGAATCTGAGGGCACAAGGATGGGTGTTCTTTCACCTTCATTATTCTTTCACCTTTTTTCTGGTGAACTGTTTGGCCACGCCATTTCTACCTGGCCATGGAGTCACTTGGTCAAAGAAAATACATTTGCTGCAAAGCTACTGTGATAAAAACAGTATGGCACTGGCAAGGAATCAGACCTGTGGATCATGTGATAGCTAAATCATGGAAACAGCCCAAATGCCCATCAATGGGAGATCGGATAAAGAAGATGTGGTTTTGTAAAAAAAAATGGAGTATTACTCAGCCATAAAGAATGATAAATTTGAGTCATTTATACTCAAGTGCACGTACCTAGAGGATATAGTGATAAGTGAAATAAATAGGGCACAGATGTGTAAGTACCATATTTTTTCTCTAGTATGAAAAACTGAAGGTGTTAATCAACACCAAAATGTATGATACATAAGGTGACATAGGAAGAAAATATGCAAAAGGAAAAGGGAAAGAGTGGGCAGGAGAAAGTAAATAGGGAAAGAAAAAACTTGATAGTAAAAAAAAAAAAAAAAACCAGAACCAAAGCTTATGTGTGTAGGGGTGGGGGTGGTAGGGGCAGCAGGGGAAAAGGGGAAAAATAAGGATCAGGATGTATCATGTACAGGTACAAGTTCTCAATGTTAAATGTGATCATATTGTATATATAAAATATACGAATAAAATAAATTTTTAAAAAACAAAGGTATGAAAGGAAAGAGCGTATAGGTCAGGTTTAGGCTTAAGCAAAGATACATACAAGCATCTATTCAACTGATGGCTTATGATATATTGTTTAAAAAGTGTGAATACAAAGACAAAACTGTGGAGATGGTGAAAAGCTCAGTGGTTGCAAATCAGTGGGCGAGGAAGGGACAGACAGGCAGAACATAGACGATTTTTAGGCAGTAAGACTATTCTGTAAGGAATTACAATGAAGGATTCACGTCATTGTCCATCCTTTCAAATCCATAAAATGTACAGCTCTGAGAGTGAACTATAAAGCCAAGCAAGGGTGGTAATGATATGTCAAGGCAGGGTCATATCAAACAAATATAGAAAATACTGTGATACTTTCTTCAACCCAAACTTGCTCCCGAAAGTAAAATCTTTAAAAATCAAATGAATAAGGGATGAAATACTGGGACTACTAATTCAGTTTATCGAAGCAATGGACCACTAATGCTAGGCAGCCACAATGACTTTATCACTAAGAGAAATCATAAATATTTTGATATCAAATTGTAGTTGTTTCAGATATTCCAAGATACTGTTTTGACTTATCATAGTTTGAGGTCTTGCTGTTATCAAACCATTTTCAGTCTTAGTGGTTGAGCTGGCTGGCAACTGGGAGCTTCTAATCCAGTGGACATTCATTTACCAAGTGTTGAGTTTAACCCATCAACCCGTTGCTGTTTCTTCTCAGTATTCCCTTACCCATGTGCGGCAGTTCATCCACATAGACAGACAGGTACGACAGACCTACCCCAAAGTTTAAAGTTCCTATTAAAATTAAGGTCAACTGCCTTCACACTGCTATCTTTTTAAAAAATAAAATGGAACTTTCACTTGCTGTGTACCTTCAATGTTCTGTCTTGCTATCCAGGGTTTTAACCAAGAAGTCCATATTTACTAGATCCCATTTTAAATTTCATTATTTTGCTGACAGTATTCCAACACCATAGGTTTCCCTTCTAACCTTCTCATTCTACACATTTTACATCATTATTCTGACAAGGAGCTCCATGGACATCACCAAAATTCCAAAATATGTCCACAATGTAGAATATTTAAGAAGGCTCTACTTCATTTATTTAATTCCCTCTATTTCTTCTAAGAGATGGCTTCTTTTAACCGATCTACTAGTCTCACTGTGCCAGGAGCTGTCTACATGTGAACCAGGTGTGCTGTAGGTAGACATGGACATGGCCTGCTTCACCTCAGTGCAAGCCACTCCCAAGGGGAAAGTGGACCTGGGAGGTAACAGAATGTAGAGGGTCCCTGGTCTTCTGCCCCATCCTAGAAAAGATTGAGAGGTGGTGTTTTTAATTACGAGAAGGGACCACCTCTACTGTATATCTCCATAATTCTCTCAGTAGCTTAGTGGGGCGGGTTTTCCTGGTAGTACTTTCTCCACTACCAACTTTTCTCAAGGCTGACATCACTAGGCAATTGCAATTCCTTTTGCTACCGAGCTGAGATTTGAATTCTGCTTCCAGTTGTCTGCTAGAAGCAGAGCTTCAGGGAGCAGGAAGTGCTAATCACACCGGGCTAGCACGCTACCACAAACTGTATTTGCCACCCTCTCCTCCAGGGTCTTCCTAATGTCCCTCCAGAAGCATTGTCATCAGGTGTGCAGCTTGTTAACATGTTATGTTTCCCTTCCAGGTAATATACTTCTATCTGAAATACAGGCACTGTTTTTATATAGAGGAATGATTCCAACACTAGAAGTTGAAATAAGTCAAGTGGACAGGAAGGCACCATAATACCACAAGGAGCTCAAGTTTTGGCATAACAGGTGCTTTGTGTCAGCTCACCTCTTTGCTTGTGGGGAGTGCCTCCCGATTACCTAGTACTGTGGCAAATGTACAAAAACGCTTTAAGAAGTGGCCTTTTTGCTAAGATGGTTTCACTTACACAGATGAGATGATAACGGAATAATCTTTTATTTTCCTGCCAATACCATGAAGTTGTAGGCAGCAGCCTGTCTAATAAAATTGATTTAAAACTTGGAAAAGAAAAAACCAAACCAAACCAAACCAAGCCGCCCCCAGTCCTCCGCAGCGAGGTCCGTGCGAGCTCAAAGCAGCCGCTGAGTGTTTTTACCGAACTCGTCTGAATATTGGAAGGCAGACTAAATACTTCACTTGCTGCCTGGCAGTGTGAAGATGGAAAACACATCTCTTGATTAATTAAAAGCAAAAGGTTGGAACTACTTACCTTTCCATTCTTTAATTAACAAAGCCCACAGGCCACATGAGGAAGTAATAACACTCATTACGTTGTGATGAAGGGCTGTGCTGATGAGTCTGGTCGGACGGGACTCAGGCAGGACGCCCTTCAAGACTTCCCCAGACATACCCTGCGCGCAGGCAGATCCTCACTTGTTGGAGAATAGCTCACTAGCCCTGGCACATGCTTCTTCAGACAGTGTTTCCTTTTGCAAAGGAAAAAAGAGCCCTTGAAACAAAGGGTTTTATTTCAATTAAGCCTCCACATCCTTTGTAGAATTTCCTTTATTGAAAGAGCTCCTCCTTTGAAGGGCACGGGTTGGTGGTAGTGTTTGGAACAACAACAACAATAAGAAAGACTGACTCCCTTGCAGGCAGAACTGTCTCCGGAATAATCAGAAGCTGTATCAGCTGACTTACAAACCAACAAATTATTTTCTGATTGCCCCTTAGATCTTTTGGGAAGTAGGTAACTGGGAGCAGAGTCCAGATTCTCCTTCTGATGGATGATCCCCATTTCTCATTCCTTTCTCACCATCCTGCCTCCCTGTGGTTAGTCTCAAGGAGTCTGAGGACAAGACAACCAGGCCTTGTACCGCAGGTGGGACACGTACCCCAACACTTCCTCCAGGGTCCTTGGCTCTGTTCCCCAGAGTCTTCCAGATTCCTCTCCTTGTGTCATTAATAAATACTAAGATTCGTTGGTCAAATATTGTAGCTTTCTCCTCATGGGGAGAGTGAGTTTTAAGATGCATTTACTGACTGCAGCAGCAGCAGCTAGAATGAGAGAACAGAAAAGCAGGCCAACCTCTCATTCTTACTTTCTGACTGCTATGAAATGTTTCTTCTCTTTGATGTCTCTCTGCCACGTGTCCTTCTGCCTTGGAGATAGCCAATTATGGACTGAAACCTCCACAAACCTGGAGCTAAATAAACTTTTCCTCCATTAACTTTGGGTGTCAGATATTGTGTCTCAGCAATAGGAAGAGTAACTAAGACATACAGTGTTTTTATTGGCCCTCTGAAGTAATATCTATAGACAGTCCTTGCTTCTTTGCATGAAGCTTTTCATTGAACAAATTTGATTATATCATAGTTAAAGAACACAAAAGAAACTTTTACTTGCTCTTTTATTTATTTATTTATTTTTTAAGAATGGAGTGATTTTCAGGAAAATTAGAAATTTTTTGTGGTTAACATTCTATGCCATATTTCGGCTTGTTTTGTAGCTCTTTGAAATACAGTGTGAGCTGTAGAAATGTCAACCTGTCCATGATTACAGTGGACAAATAGCAATACTATCATCTCCATCATTGAAAAGTCTCATGCTGCTAAAACCTTGAATCTGGGTTATACAAACTCCTGAGCTGAATTATACAATATTTTAAAAGTAGCTGAAGGAAACTTCCCACATTCCATGCTGTAGATGCCTGTTTTAACCAACATGATTTAGCTGTGTATATGGAAGCCTCAAATTATATTTTTGGCTTCTTTTAGATTATGAGATACCCTGGGAAGATGTAAGGAACTCTGTCTCAGGCAAACCCATGTTGGACTGGAAACTTTAAATCTTTTAAATCTGGGATCTGTTGTGCTAATGTGAACCTGGTTTATTGGCATTGCTTTCTATCTGGTCTTCCTGAATTCCTTTACTTTATTTATGTAGAGCACACAGTGATCTCTTCAAAATGGCCATGTAGCTATGTTTACTAGTTGTATTGGCTTAGGTTCTGAGAAGTCAATGCCACGATAGGATTAGGGATGTGAGGGATTTACTGAGGGGGAGGTAGAGAGGCCGAAGGTGATGAGGAGGACGTGCAGACAAATGTTTATCTTGCCCTCGTGAAGAACAGAGAGAAGGAAAAAAGATTTGATAGGAAAAGTGTCAAATTGAGGTGTGGTTCTCAAAAAATTCCATGTTTCTACTTCCAGATTCATCGTGGATTTCCTTCCGTCACCTTCTGAGCTCCTGCTGCACAAGTGACCCTTCAATTCTCAGAATTTATCAAAATACTTCTTACTCCAGGGTGCTGGCATGTCTTATTTTCTTTCTTCTTCACTTCAGTTTTCCAAGTCCTTTCCTTTCCTTCCCTTTCAGTCTATACCACTGGTGAACCTCTGGTGAGTGCACTGCAGCAGGCTGTTTGTTAACATTAAAAGCTCTAACAAGCTTGCCACCACTGATCTATACTGTTGATTCCTTATCTTGGCTATGTTAAGTCACATGGGGGAGACTGAAAAAATCCTACTGTCTAAGTCACATACCAAATAAATTAAAGCATGTGGGAGACAGGGTAAGAGGACACAGCCAGAACCCTCATGGCAAGCTCCGGTTCCCCATGTGTCCCACAGCAAAAGGATTAACAAACAACAAAATTGGAATCTTGAGAAAAAGCTGAGCCTAGGCTCGACTCTTGCTACTCTGAGCAGCAGCAGCAGTGGAAGGGGCCAATTCCCTGAGCTTGCAGCAGCTTTATTTGATACTAAGCCTTCACATCCAAAATCCTAGCGTGCATAAAACAGGATCGTTATCCACAATAATCCCAGTAGTTGATCTCACAGGGCAGGGCAGACATCCATAAGTCCAAGTAAGTAAGTTGTAAATCTGAGTATGTCGTCTGCAGTTCCTGACAGAAGTATATACTCTAGTGGAAGAGGATGTTCAAGTTTTCGTAATTTAAACAGAAATATGGCAAGGAAAAGTATTATTAGGAACCAAATGAATCATAGATCTATTATGTTATTACAAGAATGTAGAGCACAGAGACATTGGCTGATGGAGATTATGATTGGAGTACTTTTTCTGAGTATCTAAAATTTAAAACATAGATAAAAGGATGACAAGCTTCAAATAACACAATGAACACTGGTATGTATATGTGGAAAACATCAAGCCTGTAACAGGGTCCTCATTAGACTGTTACTCATTATGAAAAGCTTGAATTCAAAGTGTAGAGTTTGGTAAGACATGGAGAGACCTGAAAAGTTTTATGTTGACGTGTGTGTATCAATCAAATACTCTACCATAAAGAAAGCCCTCGGTAGGAAAATGGATGCACATTGACACCATAATGTCAAGTGGAGTAAATTAGACACAAACTTAAATACTGCATGGTTCCTCTTATGTGAAGAACTCAAACTTTAAACAAAGAGAAAGATAGGGCACATTTAATAGACAGAGGGAAAATAACTCAAATGGCAGAGAGATCAAAATGGAGGGAGATGGCAAAGCAGCAGAGACAAAAGAGGTGAAAAAAGAATTAGGATGTGTTACATACATGTGCTAACTCCACAGAAGAAATTGAAACATTATGTTACCAACATGGACTAATAAACAAAGACTGAGGGCCCCTCCTTAGTAAAAACTAATTCTTATTAACCTAAAGGTGCAGGGGGTACTGAAAGGATATAGCACGTGTTCTTTTATGCTTTCTGTTGCAGTTGCAAAGTATATGGGGACAGGTGCTGTATAAAAAAATAACTTTATTTAACTCACAATTTTGGATTCGAGTTCAAGATTAGGTGCAATCATCCTTTTTGCTTTATACTTTGGTGAGGCTTTGATAGTGGATAACATCATAATGGCTAGAAGAGATTACACAATGAGTTAAGAAACCAAAGAAATTTAAGACCTATTTTGTTCTTTTTGTAATAACCCTACTTTTCTGGGAATGTAGAGGGACTCACACAACTAAAAACCATCATCTTTAGCTTGCAGGCCTCAGTTTGGGAAAAGAAAATAGTGTAAGTTGAATGTCACAGACACCATAGGAAAAAATAGGTCACAAAATTAAATATGTCACAAAATTTTGGTCCAGGAAATTTATGAATCTTAAACAAGTTATATAAATCAAAAGAAAGGAAACATTGTTTCAGCACATAATGGACTGGTTGAGAAGAAAAGCCAAACCAATTAACTGTCAAAGTGCTTTTTCTTTTTCCTGAGGTTCCTTTAAAAGAAAAGAACACAGCTTCCTCATTCTCCAGGTGACAAAGCTCTGCCAACAAGAAGCTCCTCTGTCCAAAGCCCAGAGTCCAGTTAGTTTCCTGCCATCTACCACTAAACTTCACACTTCCTTGAAATGAACCTAGAAACGAAAGACCATAAACTTTTGTATGCTCCAGCATATTGGCAGTGTTTTGAGTCCATAGCAATGAAATCATTGCCTTGAGTTATCTGCTAATGCCTTTGGCAAAACATTAAGCCTGGAAAGTCATCAGTTACAAAAGAGAAGAGGCTGAGTAAGACATAAAAATAAATAGTGAAGGGGAAGTTGGACAGGCATGAGGAAAAGCTCTCAAGAGCTTGGGACGCGGCTTCTATGTAGTAGCCAACTCTGGTCTGGTAATCAATTGTAGGAAACTTGGAGGAAATGCCAGGCCAGGAATTCATCAATGCCATGTGCATATTGCCATGCAATGGTCACCAGCCTCCTAACTGTATGAGGCTGGTTAATGGCTTGATGAGTTTATTGACAAAAGCTCTTTTTGTTTAAGTTGAAATATGAAAGGAGGAAAAGACCACCTCTTATGCTTCCTTCTCCCTGTCACAATGCTTCAGAAAGGCTGTAGTTAGTTTTCTACACAAGACTCGTGTGCTTCCTGCCTTCCTAGCAGCTACCTTCCAGACAAGGCACTCTATAAGCTAAATAATAGAACCAAGAAGACATAAATACTTTCTGGCAAAAACAGCTTCTAGGCTCTTTCAAATTCACCAGAGATTGTGGGAGGAAGGTAATATGAGAGCGTAGTGGAGCCGTCCAAGAATGTGTTAAAGGAGACACAGAGTTCAGCATGAAATAAAATAAATATTAGTGATGACAATTAACTAAGGGGAAAATGAGTTCCAGAATCCACGAGCTACTCATCAAATTAAAACTGGTTTTCTCTCTTGAATGTAATAAATAAAGGATGATTTTAGATTTACTGTTGTTAGAAATTATTACATAGAATTTGAGTTCAAATTCTCTTATATCCCCAAACTTCCTATATCGTAGTTGTGGATGGTGCTGGGACTGGCCTTAGTGACATAAGTGTAAATCTGAAGCTTCTGTTTAGTTTATTACAACCACAGAATTTGAGCACTGGAAAGGACACTGGAGACTTGCTAGCATTCTGTTCTCATAATTGTTTCAAAGAGAATACATGATGTCACATAGTTAGAGTAATGGAACAGGACTTCTGGATTTTGCTTAGGGTGCAGGAAGCTCAAAAAAGCATAATTCTCACTCTTACAATGGTTAAAAAAAAGTCAGTCTCCAAATTAAACACTTTAAAAGTCTATACTTCAGAGCACTGCAGTCCAGGGACAATGAACTCACCTGAAATCTGTAGAAAAGCAGGTGCTTTGCTAGAGGAATAAGATTCAAGCCCTTGTTTATAAGGGTATATACTACAGGTAAGTAGAATTCAGCTAACATGCTCCACACCCCCAAAGCAGATTAGCTAAAGAGGTGACAGGTACCGTGGGAATTTGTAGCTATTTTGAGGCTCTTTTCCATGGACCTCACTAAGGGCTCACAGGGAAAATAAGGATCAGGATGAGAAGTTTCCTCCTGGTCCAGTTCTGGGGAAGAAAAACATCTACCTCTATAAGAAGGACATAAATCCATCTCCTCATCTCTAATGAAGAGCAAACTCTTAAATCTACAATGTTGTCTTTAAGGAACTAGGAAAAACCATTGCACTTGCAGTGAAGGAACTAAAAACAACAAACACCAGGAAAACCTCGACTTCTAGGGAAGAAACAGGTATATGAAGTGGTCTCTGAGATCAGGGCTCCAGGGCCTGCCTAACACTGGGGAGGAAGTGGAGCAGCTGAGCTTTCGTCCTTCACTACCTTTACAGGAGGCTAAAAAGCAACAGTTAACAACATCAGGGAAAAGGGAAGATCTAGAGCTAAATGTGGAACAGACATTGAGAAACCATTGCATGAGTGAGCACACGCCCTACACATCAGGGAGTGCTGCAGAAATTTAAAATGTGTGGCACACAGGAAAACTGTAAGTCTGAAACTCCAGTCATGACAAGATTGACTTAAATTTCAACTGCAGAAGGAAAGACATGTTCATATACAGAAACCTCCAGGAGGAAAGAAGACATTAAACAGTAGAGGATTGTGGATTAGTAGTAGTCTTAGTTTCCACCGTCCTGTACCAGGTGTCTGCTTTTAGAAAAAGAAAAAGTTACAAGAAATAAGGGAGATACAACCTCTAGAAAGGGGCAACATTTCAGATATGATGGAAATGTTAGAAGTTTCAATGAGTTTAAAAGAGCTATGATGAATATGTTAGGGACACTAGTGGAAAAGGTAGAGAATATCCATTTAAAAAAATGACTAAATTCAGCAAAAAATAGAAATAAAAATCACAGGAAATACATAAATCAAAACCAGTAACAAGGCTGAAGAACTCTTTTTTTTGTAGATTCAAATAAACTTGAAACATCTGAGGGAATAGTCCTTGGACTTGCAGATAGGTCAGTAGAAATTACTCAAATTGAAATACAAAGAAGACAAAGTAAATAAATAAAAGAGAACATTTAAGAGCTATGAGGAAACCTCAGATGTTCCTGCCTAGGTTAACTAGGACCTAAAAGCTCACTCCGAGCAGGATTTGACCCTGTTAGTTATGGCTTTTCCTTGACAAAGTTCTTCCCTTGCTTTTGAAGACTCAACAATCTCCTCATTTTCTTTGTACATGGTTTTCTTCCGCGTGGTCTCTTTCAAGTCCTCTTGGAAGTTCCTTCTATCTTTCCAGCTCTTAGTGTTGAAGTGATTCAGGATCCCTTCTCCCTTCTCCAGCCACTGTCTTTCTTATCTCACTGTCCATGCTGTCACGGACTCTCCTGTATTGATCCAGTCCAGTTGTTTTTTGAACTCTGCACTCAGAGCCCACAGTTTGCTGACATATTCTTTTGAACTTCTAGACGTTTATAGGTCTTCCGTCACCTCATGAACCTTCCCTACAAGGCTCATCCTGCTCTAGGCTTCCCGGTGTGCCCTGTGGGGACCTCATTCCTCCAGTTGCTCAGACCAAAACCTCAGCATCAGCCTTGGTGCCATTCTTTCTTCCATATCCGAATCCATTGGCCGATCCCGCTGAACTTCCCTTGGAAATTTATCTTGACTCCATCCTAAGCCTACTTCTACTACTCCCCTTCTGGATCTGTTTGCTATTATTCTACGTGGGTTATAGAAAAACCTTTCTAATCAGTCTCCTTGCTGCCACCCTTCAGAACTCACCCCACTTCAGCCTGAGCTTTATATCGTAGGCAGAGTAGAAATTTAAAATAAATCAAATTATGCCACTTCTTCATTCAAAACCACCCAGTGGCTGCATATATCAGAGTAAAGCCTTTTATCCCATGAGTTACATTGCCCTGCCAAATTCATATGAAGTGCTAACCCCCAAGTTGTCAGGATGCATCAGTATTTGGAGGTAGGACTATTACAGTTAATTCAGGTAAAATGAGGCCATATGGGTAGACTGCAGTCCAGTGTGACTGGTATCTTTATAAGAAACAAGATTGAAACGCAGATAACACGTAGACCTCAGGATGCCTGTGTGATGCACAGTTAGAAGGTAGCCCATGGGGAAGGTCACTAGCCCATGGGGAAGGTCACTAGCCCATGGGGAAGGTCCTACGGTCAGCTCGATCTGGGACCTTGAGTCCCCAGAACTAAGAAGAAATGAATTTCTGTTGTTTAAATCATGCAGACTGTGGTCATATTTTCATATAACAAACCTAGGAAACTAATACGAAGCTCAGAGTCTTTCAGTGGTCTATGAAGACCAAGCGTGCGCAATCTGGTGTCCAGTTTCATCTTTCCCCTCCTTTTCTACTCCTCTTCCACACCGTTCCAGCCCTGTGGTGTTCTGAGCACTCCAGACAGACACGTCATGGCTAGAAAACCTTTGCCTCAGCCCTTCCTACTGTCTGGACAGCTATTCCTCTAAACATATAAATGGCTGCCTCACGTTCCACTTTTTCATCTTTGCTCAAGCATGCACTTTCTTAAAGGAGCCTATTCTGAAAGCTCTATTGAAAACTTCCATCTGCCTCTACTCCCTATCTTGGTATGTACAATCGTCCTGTCTCTGTTCTATTACCTTCTAGTGTATTATATATAATTTACTAGAATTTATATATATATTATAACAATTCAGTGTCTTTATTTTTTTCAGTGTGTTTATTGTGCTTAAAATGTCATTTGTTCTTTCAGAGCCACTCTTCCTCCTTCTCCACCTTGCTGTGCCCCTGAGAGCCTATTAATAGATCTGACTCCTTGGCTCTGACTTCTAGGTGGGATCTACTACAAGCAGAATGGTCAGCTGGTGTGTAGGGCACAAGAGGGAGACTTTAGGGTACGTTTCTGTACATTTTGATGTCACAGTTTCTCTAGGGAGAGTAGATGGGTCAGCACAGTGTTCTCAAGCAAAGAAAAGTCCAGCTGTTACACGGAGGTTTGAGAAGGTCAGAAACTTGAGGTCTGCAGACTCCCCAGTGCTCAAGTGGGTTGGCATTGCCTGCAGAAGCTCTAGTGGTGGGCAAGGCTGTGGGCGGGCTGCCTCTCAAAGGGGCATTTCCTGGAGTGAGTCTGTCCCTGTTTGCCTGACTTTGAGAGTGAGAGTCTGATAGTCATTGGTTTGTGAAAACATTTTTACTGAAGTGAATTTTTGTTAATCGCTTCACCAGGTTCTTGTGTCTGTTTATCACTCAGACTACAACATTCTGTTTTTTTCCTCAGTTTGAGGGAACTCTTTCATTCTCATCTCTCTATCATCTGTGGTTTGGTTCTTCAAGCCTTTGTGGTAATGGTTTATTTCAGTGGTTAGCAGTGTGTGCTTTACCACAACCAGTAGTCCAGTCATTGAATTAATGCATTCTTGTTTTTTTTTGAGACAGGGTCTTACTTTGTAGTTCAGGCTGGCCCTGAGCTCAGCCTCCAACTCACATCACAGCAATCCTCCTGCCTCTGCCTCCCGAGTGCTGGGATTACAGGCATGAGCCATGGCTACCACTGTGGTATGTGGTACTGATTGCTGCTGGGCATGAGTCTCCACGCCCAGTATTGTATGTGTTTACCAGGGAACTGAATCCGGGCCCTTGCGCTTGCAAGACAGGCACTGGAACCACTGGGCTAAATCTCCACTTACTGTTTAAATACTGCATCTATTTTCTGGAGGAATCCTAATGTACCATTTTCTTTCCTCCCTGCTAGAATGTGAGCTCCAGGAGGGCAGGGATTTCTTTCACCTCTGTGGCTCACTGTCTATGTGCCTACAATATAAGTTCCTACTTCTCACTCAATACTTTTTCTCCTAGTTACTTTATTTTTCCTCTTGTTCATCTCTATAAATTTCTCAGTCCACTCTCCCAATTTGTATTTGTGTCATCAACTTTGTTTGGCCCAGATTTAATGATATTTATTGGATTTCTTACTTCAATTATTATATTTTCTCCTTATTTCTAGTTATTGTTTTCATTTTATGTGTCCTGGTTTCCTCTCTGGCAGCAGCACAGGTTATCTGTGTGTACCAAGGATTATTTTAATTTAAGCTTATAGAATATAGTGTTGGCTGTTTAGAGTGATAGTATTTTATCCTCCTAGTCCCAGTGACTTACATAAAAATATTCTTGTTTTCCCTTTCCCTTCCCTCCCTCTCTTTGCATCCTTCTTTCCTTTCTCTCTATCCTTTCTTTCTGCATTTATTTCCTCCCTTTACTCCTTTTCCCCAAATCATAGAAAACCTTATTAGATAATTTCCTCCTATATCTCTTCACTATTTGCACTGTTATGGTCTTGTAGTAGGTGGACTAGACCAAAAGCAAATTGTCAAATTGGTGCATCCTTGTTTTTATTTGATATTATCTCTTTTTAGGTCAAGATTAAAGAGCATGTCTAATGCTATAGTGGAAAAATATATTTTGTTTACTGTTGTCAACTAGTACCTTATATTTATACCTGGTTTACTCAGGCTAGAGCAAAACTGTTCAGTCAGTTTTAAAAATATCAAAAATATGTGGGCCATGGATTTAGCTCAGTGGTTCCAGCACCTGTCTTGCAAGTGCAAGGGCCCGGGTTTGATTCCCCAGCAACCACATACAATACTGGGCATGGAGACTCACGCCCAGCAGCAATCAGCACCACATACCACAGTGCTGGGCATGGTGGTTCACATCTGTAATCCCAGCACACAGGAGGCAAAGGCAGGAGGATTGCTGTGATGTGAATTTGAGGCTGAGCTCAGGGCCAGCCTGAACTACAAAGCGAGACACTATTAAAAAAAAAAAAAGAAAGACTAATATTTCAAGAACTATATTGAACAGAAGTGGTGAGGGAGGGCATCCTTGTCTTGTTCCTGATCTTAGTGTGAAAGGTTTCAATTTTTGACCATTTAATATGATGCTGGCTGATGGTTTCTCATAGACAGAGTTTATTAGTTTGAGATAGAGACCATCTATTCCGATATTCTGTAGGGTTTTGAACATAAATGGGTGTTGTATTTTGTCAAATGCCTTTTCTGCATCAATTGAGATGACCATATGGTTTTTGTCCTTGTTCCTGTTAATATAGTGTATAATATTTATGGATTTATGTATGTTGAACCATCCTTGCATCCCTGGGATGAATCCAACTTGGTCAGGGTGTATAATCTTTTTGATAATTCTCTGTATTCTGTTTGCCAGTATCTTATTGAGGATTTTTGCATCGATGTTCATTAAGGATAGCCATAGCAATTAAGCAAGACAAAGAAATAAAAGGAATAAGGATAGGAAAAGAAGAAGTTAAATTGTCATTATTTGCTGATGACATGATACTCTATCTAGAGGATCCTAAAAACTCAATTAAAAAACTGCTGGACCTACTAGCCAAATTTAGTCACATAGCAGGATATAAGGTAAATGTTCAAAAATCAATAGCCTTTGTATACACAAACAGTAGACCCACTGAGACAGAAATTGGGGAGTCAGTCCCTTTCACAATAACACACCCAAAAATGAAATATCTAGGAAACAATCTAACAAATGAGGTGAAAGACCTCTACTCTGAAAACTATAGCACTCTGAAAAAGGAGATAGAAGATGATATAAAAAAGTGGAAAGACATACTTTGCTCCTGGGTAGGAAGAACCAATACCGTCAAAATGGATATACTCCCAAAACTACTATACAGATTCAACACAATCCCGATTGAAATCCCAACAGCATATTTCACAGACCTAGAGAAAAAGAATCCAAACTGTCATCTGGAACTAAAAAAGACCTAGAATAGCAAAAGCAATTCTAAGCAACAGGGACATGGTGGGAGTATTACAACTCCAGACTTGAAACTATACTATAAAGCCACTGTGATAAAAACTGCATGGTACTAGCAAAGTAACAGACCTGAGGATCAATGGAATAGACTAGAAGACCTGGAAACTCTTCCAGATACACTGAGCCACTTCATCTTTGACAAAGGAGCCAAAATTCCTCAATGGAGGAAAGATAGCCTCTTTAACAAATGGTGCTGGAAAAACTGGGCTTTAACTTGCCAAAGACTAAAGCTAGACCTAGCTCTTTCACCATGTACCAAGCTAAAATCAAAGTGGATAATAGACCTAAATATTAAAACAGACACTCTAAACCTTCTGCAAAACAGGTTAAGTAAAACTCTTGAAGACATTGGCTTAGGGAAAGACTTCTTGAACAAAACTTCTATAGCACAAGAATTGGCAGAAGAAATCAGCAAATGGGACCTCATTCTTTTAAAAAGCTTCTGCACAGCAAAGGAAACCACCAACAGAGCAAAAAGGCAACCAGCTATGTGGGAAAAAATCTTTACCAGCTGTTCTTTAGACAAAGGGTTACTATTTAGAATATATAAAGAGCTCAAAAAAATCAGCCCACCCAAATTTAATGACCCAATTCAAAAATGGGCATCTGAAATGAACAGATACTTTTCAGAGGAAGAAGTAAGAGCAGCTAAGAATCATATGAAGAAATGCTTAACATCATTAGTCATTCAAGAGATGCAGATGAAAACAACACTGAGATTTCATCTCACCCCACATAGAATGGCTGCCATTTCAGAATTAGCCAGCAACAAATGTTGGCGAGGCTGTGGAGAAAGAACCCTTCTCCACTGCTGGTGGGAATGTAGACTCATACAACCCCTGTGGAGATCAGTGTGGAGATTCCTCAAAAAGCTAGGATTGGAGGTCCCATTTGACCCGGCCATCGCTCTGCTAGGTATATACACAAAAGAATTAAAAGACTCAGGTCATAGTGACATATGTGCACCCATGTTTATAGCAGCTCAGTTTGTGATTGCTACATCTTGGAAACAACCCAAGGATCCATCAACTGGAGACTGGATAAAAAAGCTGTGGTTCTTTTACAGAATGGACTATTACTCTGCCATAAAAAATGATAAGTTTGAATCATTTATACTTAAATGACATACCTTGAGGATATCCTCATAAGTGAAATAAATAGGTCACAGTTAGGTAAATATCGCATCTTTTCTCTGGTATGAGAAAATAAAGATGTAAATGAGTACTAGAATTGTATGTTATATATTGTGAAATAGAAAATTCTCAAAGCGAAATAGGGTGAAGGGGGAAAAATAATGAGATTATAACCAAAAAGAAAAGAAACAAAGTTTATGCATATAGGGGGTGGGGGTGGTAGGGTGGGTAGGGTTATGGGAAAAAATAAGAATTAAGTTGTGCCATATACTGGTACAAATTCTCATTGTTGAGTGCAATCATGATGTGCATATGTAATGTGCCAATAAAGATTTCAATTTTAAAAAAAAGAAATGTGATTTTGAACATGAAACAAATGATTTTTTTCACTATCATATTAAAAAGTGTTTGGGACTTGGAATTAAGCCATCTTAATTTCAGATATAATTTATATATAATATTCTTGCTTTGAGATATAATTCTACCTCATAAAGGATATGTGCTCTGGGCAGGTCACTTGACTTCTTTGAAATTGGATTTTCCTTCTTTTTTTTTATCTTTATTGGTACATTAAATATACACATCATGATTGCACTCCATAATGGGGATTTGTACCAGTATAAGACACAACTTAATTCTCATTTTTTCCCATAGCCCTACCCACCCTACCGCCCCCCCATATACATAAAATTTGTTTCCTTACTTTTTTGTTACAATCTCAACATTGTCCCCTTGGATTTTCCTTCTTAAATCTGAGCCATGCGGCTTCAGAACTATTAGAACTGAAGAGTTTTCGAGCTGGCATATACTTCTTCCACCTTTGGCCTGGTGACTGCTAGTGTTCCAGATGGAAGAGTTTCTATCAGTCTGAATCTCTGAATGACAGCACTCCGAAGACATGTAGAAGAAACCTATGTGACATTAGCAAGAAAGTTACCTTTCATCATTAGGTCAATGACTTATTGGGCTTAGCTGTTATTGGATTACCTAACCTGTGTATAGGAACAGAGAAGGAAGTAGAAATGAGAAGAAAGTGTAAGGATTACAGAGGATAATTTTAGGATAAAAGAAACTTGAACTTAATTATATGAGCTGCAGAGATGGAGCTAATAGAGGAGAAAGAGTAGGAGAGAGGGTCGGAGGTCACTGAAGCACTATAGCCCAGAAAAAGAAGAGAAACTTCATCTCTGACTGAGTGAAAACACAGGAGAGGACATGGAGATGTATGTAGACTTGGGGGTAGGATGCTGAGGAGAGTCATTTTCCTTGGTAAGAAATATTTGTGTCCTCTTGCAATAAGAAGAAAAGTAGAAGCTGAATAAAAAGTATTGAGCAACTTGGCTCGGTGAGGATTTGGTGTAGCTACTAATGAGAGCGAGAAAGAGAACCGATGAAGGTCAAATCAAGGACAGTCCTCCCTGGCACACAGTTGTTGAGTTCCTAGAGGACAAACACTGTATCTTTGGTCCTTTGTATTATCAGCATCAGACACTGACACTGCAAATGCTTAAGAAATTCTTCTTAAACACATGACTGCCCGTTATTATTATTTGGCCATGGCTGGGATTTTCCCCTTTCCCATAAAATATTAGCTCACCCTACACCTACCCTTACTTGTTCCCTATAAAAATTATTATTAAAAGAACAAAAATAAAACCCAGTTCCTGCTTTGAGCACTAAATTCCACACACCCAGGAAGCAAATTCACAGATATAATACAACTTTGATTAGATGTGCTTCTCTTGTTGGATCTCAGACTCTTTCATCCATGGTGGCAAATTTCCAAGGGGGAAATTTTTAACTGAAAGCTTTCATCATGTAAAGTTCACCTCACAAGCAGGTAGCACTGGAATGCCTTTGCAGTGTGAATTGCAATTAGCTTTCTAAGGAGACACGTGAATTTTAAAGATACTTCATGTGGCAATTAAGCAATAGAAAAATTAATAATATGGCTCCATTATTCATAAAGAGCATACATTTTTAAACTTAAAAAGCTACCAAAATATTGTTTGCCTGTTCAACCAGTAAAACAATGAAAAATACAAAGAATAAGTTAAAAATTGTCACCTTCAATGGCTCATCCAGGGAAGAGGATTTTGATAGCTTGATGTATATTTATTTAATGCTTTTTAAGTTTATGCAGATATATGGTAGCCTATGGAAGACTGTTTATTATTTTTCATTTTGCTAAAGCTACATAGATTAGTCTATTTTTATATATATAATTACATAATGTATCATGGATATTTTCTGAAGATTGATTGATTATTGTAGAGGTACTTGTACATTTCAATGCATTAAACTATCTAGTATTAATGAATACTCATATTTGCTAGTTTTCTACTATTTTAAATAAAGGTAATGACTTATTTTTTAAAAATAATTTGAGTTTATTAGTATATTTTAGAAGTCATTATGATCACATTCCTCGCTGGGAATTTGTATGCATACATTTTTTTTTTTTTGAGTATTTTGAGACAGAATCTAGTTTTGTAGTTCAGGCTGGCCCTGAATTCACTATATGGCCCAGGAAAGCCTTGAACTCACAGAAATCCTCCTGCCTCTGTCCCTGAGTGCTGAGATTACAGATGTGACTCACCACACGAAGCATTGTGGTATGTGGTACCAGGGACTGAACTTGGGTCCTTGCGCTTGCCAGGCAGATGCTAAAACCACTGACTAAAACTCCAGTCTGGTATATCTTTTTTTTACATGATTTTTTTTTGAGACAGGGTCTCGCTCTTGTAGTTCAGGCTGGCCCTGAGCTCAGCCTTGAAGTCACAGCAATTCTCCTGCCTCTGCCTCCCAAGTGTTGGGATTACAGGCACAAGCCACTACATCTGGCATTGTGGTATGTGGTACTGATTGCTGATGGGCATTAGTCTCCATGCCTGGTATTGTTGTATGTTGTTACCAGGGATCGAACCTGGGACCTTGCACTTGTGAGGCAGGCTCTGGAACCACTGAGCTAAATCCCTGGCCCTACATGGTATATCTTAATTCTTATTTTCTCATTCCTCTGTCCTCCCTTCAACCTCCCCTTTATATAATAAGCTTCCCCCCCCATTTACCATCAAATTTTTTCCTTCCTGTCTTTACTTTTTCCTGCCCTACCCAGCCTCCCTTTCCCTTTGTGCATTTTCTTTCTACTTCACAACACCTGTCATACATTCTGGACCTCGTTTACACTTTCAGGGGCAAGACTTCTGAACAGAACTCTGGTTGCATTGGAAATACTACCAAGTATCAACAAATGGAATCATATCAAATTAGCAAGCTTTTGCTCATTAAAGAACCCACTGAGCAAAAATACAGCTTACAGAATGGGAAAGTTTTCCAGCTATTCCATAGATAAAAGATTAATTTCTAAAATCTATAAAGAATTAAAAAATATTAGACACCTTCCAAAAAAGGGTCCAACAAAAAATGGTCCAGTGAAACAAATACTTCAAAGAAGAAGAAGAAGTACAAATGGCCAATAAATACATGAAAAAGTGCTCAACATCTCTCACCTTTAGATCAGTAGAAACTGAAACCCTGATGAGTTTCCTTCTTACCTCCAAAGAATAGCCATCATGAAGAAATCAGTGAGTTAACTATTGATATTCTCTTTATTTTGTTATGAAAGTTTGTCTTATTTTTTTTGTGAAATACAAACATTATTTTAAAAGACAGCAAATACTAACAAATACTGATGAGGCAATGTGGAGAAAAGGAACACTTTAACCCTATTGGTAGGAGTGTAAACTAGCGATCAGTTTAGTTCTTATTATTTTTACTACATATTCTTTTAGGTTTACTACATAAAATGTTGCTTATATATATAGACATGCACATAAATTACAGTTATAATACAAATGACCTCTGGCTCGATAGATTCTACTCTCATTTTCCCATGGCTGGTTATTTTGTGGAGTTCTAAGGGGCTCCTTCTCTTGTGTCCCCCAAATGATTTGGAGAAGCTTATGACCCCTGGCAATTGTGAGATGACTGTATTTTTGCCAACAGATTGAATTCAACTGTTCTGTGCTTCCAAATCATTCAAACCAAGGGACTCCAGCCTCAGGGAGCTGTCTCTGGTGCCTCCAGTACCTCTCTTGTGGTCACAGTCCTCCACACCCTTTTCTTGAGTCGCTCCTCTGGTCCTCTTTTCTCATCACAAAGCCTCAGGTGCCAACTGCAGGTTGAATGGGGAGTGGACACTGAACAGAGCTTTCCTTCGTCCACTTCTTACTTCAAAAGCTGCACTCGTTGAGTGGTATTCTGATTATTCACCATCCGCATTACTGTTTGAGACATATGTGGAACAAAAGTTCACATGGATCTGAGAGAAAACAAATGAGTCTAGTTAGAAAAGGGAGAAGCCTACCCCAAGTGCCTTGGTACAAGTATTGTATCTCTATGAGGTATTTCAATGAGGTCAACATTTTAAAACTGTTATTCTCTTCCTAGTCTATTGTTTACGTGAGGGCTTATGAATTAAGAATAGTACACAAAGAAAGAATGAATGAGAGAAAGAAAGGAAAGACAGAACCAAATAAAAGAGACATTATTTAACACAGTGAAGGGATTATTCTCAAATTTGTTGACCTTTCATTTGAAAACACTCAGTAAAGAATATGTAAGCAAAAAAGTATTAGCAGAGTTTTTTGAAAAGTGAAAGTATCTTTTAAGAGAATCATCAGACTGTGATAATTATCAATAAATGGGAAACAAATATCTTTTCCAGGTTAGGTCTTAGGTCAGCTACAAAGAATTTACATAATTAAAGATATTATCATACCTGTTTGAACCCTAGGAAGAAGAGAACATATATTTCTATACAGCAAAAAAAAAAAAAATTGAATATAATTTTTAACTGAATCTTAAAAGTTTGATTTGTGAAGTAAGACTGTAAAATTCAAGCTTAAATCTAAAAGACAAAGAATTTACTGACATTGGAAAATAGCTCCCCAAGCTCTTTGGGGAACAGGTCTATTTTGGAAACTCATCTTGCCAACCGGAGAGCCTTGTCTAGGAGCACACCTTGCTGCCCATCAAACTCGTGGACACTGACCTTGGGTGCGCTGCACTCCTCATACCTTAGCAGAGTGGCTCTGCTCAGAGTTTTCCCAAGAGGTTGTTGCACTGGCCTTAGGAAGAGATTAAGTCATATCCAGTGCCCTTTTTATTTATCTGCCAACAGACATTTGGAATCATTAACAGAGAAGTTCCTGGAAAAACTTTGGAGCATGACACTTCTAGAAAATTGTTGAGTATTGTATGAAGGTATGATGGCAGTCTTTTATTTATTTATTTATTTTTGAGACAGGGTCTTGCTTTTGTAGTTCAGGCTGGCCCTGAGCTCAGCCTTGAACTCATAGCAATCCTCCTGCCTCTGCCTCCTGAGTGCTGGAATTATAGGCCCGAGCCACCATGCCTGGCACTGTGGTATGTGGTTCTGATTGCTGGTGCGCGTGACTCTCCATGCCCCACATTGCATGTGGTTACTGGGGATCAAACCTGGGCCCTTGCACTTGCAAGGCAGGTGCTGGAAAAGACTGCAGGGTTAATCACAGAACCTAGATTAAAGGCACAAAGGTTCATGGGTAAAAGATGTTTCTGTCTACAAGAATGATGATCTTATTTAGTATTTACGTTAAGAGCTATAAATGGTCACCCTGGTCACCCTGGAAACTCCTTGCAGAAATTTGTCCAATCTACCCCACAGAGACACATTAACTCAATGAAAGATAATTTATATTGTTGAAATTGAAGTTTTTATAGCAAATATAACAGAGAGAAACTGCACAGGGGCCTCCTCTACCCAAGCAATTAATACAGCATTTGTCTCTAAATCCCATCCCTTGTAAACCTTATTCACCCAGAGCTTGTTTTCTAAGGGGAATTCAATGAAGAAGCTAGGTGCTGAGTGTTTCAGGAGCTACTTTTGTGTGTTCGAGCAGCAAAAGAAATCTGAGGAGCATGTTGGAAAGAAGAACGACAACTCATTAGTGTTTGTTAGAAATTAGCTGTTTCGTACTGTACACATGTACAATCTGTATTATACTACATTCCTGAAAGGTGGACTCACAAAATTTTAAAGCTATCTAAGCATGATACTTTGGGCAATCTCACATTTATTAAAATTCTTACAGACATTTTCCCATCCCCACAACTGTGTGTGTGTGTGCACATGCAAAGAGAAAAGAATTCTTGAAATTAAAGTGAGTCTTTCTTGACATGTGGCAAATTCATCAGATACATGATGAATCTTTTTCAGAGTTGTACTCCTCAGGGCAAGAGTGTTTATTCTTCCCCGGCATGCCCTGGGCTCTAATAACTCATTAGCTCAGTGTAGAATTGAACTTTGCATCAGAACTGTGTTCCAGGCCCCCCAGTGTGTAATTTGTTTCTCTCTGAGCACATTTTAAGGTTGTATGTGGAGTCATTTACCTTTCCGCTTCTTGAACTCCTTGAAGCAGTTTACTAGAGCAGAAATGGCTTTTATGTGTCTTTCTACTTTCTCTTTTCCTGTCCATTGCTGGCTGCCAGTGTGGCCATTGGCGTGAGCTGTAAGGCTCCAGTAACTGTGCAAACAATTAGGAGAGTCAGATGAACCCTCCCTTCTTGCAGCTGAGATTTCCTGGCTTCTCTACACAGTCTGCCAACCAGGGAAGATCAGGGGAAGAAACTAAACAGTAAACCACTTCTTTCTTCAAAAGAAACAAACTCTCAATATGACTTAAGTCGTTGCCATTTTGGAACTGAGGACAAGATGTTTGAGGAACTAAAGCCAGAGGGATCACACTGGAGGGCGCAGCTGAATTCAATCTTACCTCAGCACTTGCTGAGCCTCCCAACCTCTGCGGCAGCTCATCCCTTTGGCGGTGAACATTCGGACTCCAGATTGATGCCTGGCTAGTGGCAGAAGCTTGTGGAAATCTTCACTGACATTCCAAGAGGCCAACTGAAAGGGTAAAAACTGGGAGACACCTCTTTGAACATCTTGGAAACAAATGACAGATTAGTGCTGGAGCTGTTATTAAAGCCCAAGATGAGATTTCTTCTATCCTGGAAACTTAACAAACTAGAGGGGGAAAAACAAACTCTAAATACAACTTATGGGTACAAAAAGAACAACTTGAATTAGTAAGACTAGGCAGAGGCTCAAAGGTAAATCGATGCATGAATTCTGTAGGCACAGGATCAAATGAAATATATTTTTTAAGCTTTCCAAACCTCTGAATTTTGTTGCTGTTGAAATGTAATTGGAGGAATGTAAAAAACATGGCTGGAAGTCCTATTGAAGCCAGGGGAGTAGGAATTCTTGGGGCTAGCAGGCTGAACTCGTCTCAGAGATGGGAAATGAAGAGTAAAGGGAGTCATGTTCCCACACCATCCCTGTGGAACACATAAGAGCTGCGGCCTCACCCTTCATCTCTGCAGACACCATATGGGACCAATATTGGCAATGATGATAAGTCCTTGGTGGCTGTGATATTTCTCCTTAAAATCCTTCCGATTTAACATGGGACTAGGGTGGAGTGGGTGGGTGGAGTAGGGGGAGGGAGAGAAAAAGGATCATTGGGGATGAAAGAGGGTAATGAATATCAAGCAAACCACAAGAAGACAAAACGATTGGATTCCTTGGAGAAGTTTCAACATTTTAAAAACAAGCAAGTTAAGGAAACCTCACTAAATGTGCCACCCTTAATTTAAGGTAGCAGAAAGGAGGTTTCCTTTGTGTTGTGCTTTATAAAAGCTCAAATAAATTCTGATGGATGCTTTTGCAAATGATGCGATAATTCTTAATTTCTTAACTTGCTTGAGCTTGTCCTTTCTGTAGGACATATAGGATAAAGTTGATGTGTTTTTTTTTTCAATTTATGAGAAAAATCATATGTGAAGAAAAGACATTGTACTGAGAGACTGAAGATGCAGATTCATGCCACTGACTATAGTACAACCTTAGACAATGAAGTAGCATGTGTAGACATGCTTTTATCTGTAAAATGAATGTTTGGTCAATTGATTTGTGAGGTACCTTTGAATTCAGAAAATTCTCTCAGATTCCATAGTCTAGAACTTCATGTTTATCTTTTTCCTGCATTCACATAACTTACTTAGATGTTCTCTCTGTCAACTTTCCCAAATTCTCTTTCAAAACAAAACTTCCTGTACAGCAGTATGTGTGTCTAGTTTGGCTAAAAGGATACGAAATCCATTCCCTCCTCTGAGTCCTCTTCATGTTCCTGCCTTCTGCTGAGCATATGGCTTCATGCTTTCTGCTCTTCCTGTGATCACCAATAATACTCAAATAGAACACTTGCAAAAAATGGCAGGATGGGGGAGGGGGAAGGAAGAGAGAAAAGTGAAAGCAAAGATTAGGCCCAAAAAAGGAGAACATGAGGAGGATGTGAGGTAGGGATGGTGAGGGAAGAAACTACAACCTCCAGGATGAATGGACTGTACCTCTGGTTCAGCCCGGAGGGTAAGAGCAGCTCCATAGTTCTGAGTTGAACAGCTCTTTAGTGACTGAAAATCTACAAGAAATGAGAGATGTTTTCATTGGGTTGGCTGAAAAAACATACCTACTTCTTCTTGAGTTCTTCAAGGCTTTCTGTTGCACAAATCGAAGGGCACTTGCACCTGAAAATCTCAGACAGAAGTGGGGTCCACTACCATAAGTAAGGAGCCCCACAGGAGAAGGAGCACTGGGGGACCTGGAGGGAACATCCCTGAATGTTTCCTGGTAGACTGGATGAGACTGTCAAGAACCATGCAAACCTATGGGTTGGATGCCATTGGAGTGTGGAGAAAGTTCACGCATTCTCACTCCACCCATTTTTCCAGCTCTGATAACTCCCTTGGGGCTGCTGCTAGGTCCCAGAGGGAGACAGACACACACCCAGAATCTGTTGTATTGCATCTGATTTGATGAGAGTGATCCGACTGGATTTCAGCAGGGGCCCCTTGCTGACAGTACGTTCAGCAGTGCTCCTCAAAGTCTTTCATATAGAATCACTGTCCAGTTAATGAACTGCTCCAACCAGGCAGAGCTTCCGATGCTACCCACTAGTCAGAGACTCAGGCCTGCAGAGAGGCAGAGCCAGGTGACGTCTCACAGAGAGACCACTTTGGCACTGTGTAATCCTGGTCTCCCAGAAGAAGCAGCACTGTTCTGGAAGAACCACAACTTTTTTTCCCCCCTTCTTTAAATCTCCTTTAAAAGTAAACTACTTTGGGTAGAACTACAGTTTGAGAAATGTAAGTCAAGTGGCTAGCCTCGGCTGGGGTTAGAAAGATCAAGGGGACTTATGGGTCGGGGGACGTGTTCTTTGGGATGAGTGGTGGTTTAACATGTCCATTTGGTTTATGAAAGTTCTCTGGAGCAGTAGGATTATGATTTTTGTGATTGTGTGTTGATTCTATAATTCAGTTTTAGAAAGCGTCCTTGAAAAGTGCCTTCCTTGAAGAGAGGGGTTTTGTTTTTCTTTGTGGCTCTATCCCTTGCTCTGAGAATACTTTTTGTCTCATAATTGTTTTAGATTAAAATGCCAGAAGATTAGGGCTCTGGTGTGGGAAGACTTTGGATTCATGGTTAGTCCTCTTCTTCCTCTATCTTCATGAGGTGGAAAGAGGAAGAGAGTTTGTTCTTTGTGGTCTCTTGAAAGGAATGCTAACCCCAGCCACCTTCAAGACCTGCCATCTCTCAAAGGCCTTGCCACAGAACATCAGCACATTGGACGTTTGGATTTGAATGTAGGAATTCTGAGGAGACACAATCATTCAGTTTATTACAAATAATATATTTGTTGGGGAGAGACAGAGAAAGAGAGAGAGAGAGAGAGAGCGAGAGAGAGAGAGAGAGAGACAGAGGAATTGCTTTTCTCAAATGTCCTAACTCCTACCATCCGTCATTGTCCTTCACAAATGTTGGCTTCTGAATAAGGACTCCCCGAGCACACACCATTACAGATGTCAGTTCTGACTGTCTCAGCACATGACTTTGGAAAGGAAACTCAGCCAACAGGTGTCTGTCCTTTTGGGTTTTAAGTTCTCTTAAGCACAGGATAAATGTTTAAGCCTAGAGAAATCATTGCTAACAGAAGTGTGGTCATCTATACCCACATTCCATGGTGAAGAAAATACAGAACTTGGAGAGGTCCAGCTGTTCTTGGAAGAGCCCAGAAAGACTGTCAGTAACTTTCCTACCATAGCCACACCCTGGCTCCTAGGTGTTCTACGGCTACATCAGGAGATATTTAAATGTCCTGGTTAAAAAATATATACTTTTCCCCCCTCAAATCACAAATTTACAGAAAAGTGCCTGTGTCCTTTGAGAGTAAGTTGCTGACCTAATGCTCTCTTATCCAGAATTCTTTCATGTGTCTTGCCCACCACAAAGTCACTCTTCCACATTGCCAGGGCACAACCACCAGATTTAAGAAATTAACAAGTATACGCACTATGGCTGAAATGTCAGGTCCCTTTGCAACTCATGAGCTGTCCTTGTAAGACCTTCCAGTGAGAAGGACTGAGCTGAGAGTCATGTGGTACACTGAGAATTATGCCTCGTTGGCTCCTTTCAGTGAGCAACAGCTCTTGAGTCTTTCCTTAATCGCCATGTTGTTTATATTTTAAAAATTACAGGTTGAATGCTTTAGTAAAATATCCCTTTAACTGAGTTTCACTGCTGTTTTCTCATGATTAGGTTTTGATCATTTGTCTTCGGTAGGAAAAAACAGAAGTAGGGTGTATTCCTCTTCTCACCTTCTTGGTAGTGCAGTTTTTTAAAAAAAAATTTAATTGAAGTCTTTATTGGTACATTACATATACACATCATGATTGCACTCAACAATGGGAATTTGTACCAGTATATGACACAACTTAGCTCTCATTTTTTCCCCATACTCCTATCCACCCTACCACCTCCACCCACTATATATACATAAACTTTGTTTCCTTTCTTTTTTTGTTATAATCTCATTGTTTTTCCCCCTTCACTCCATTTCACTTTGAGTATTTTCTATTTCACAATATATAACATACATTCTACTCATTTACATTTTCATTTCTAATACCAGAGAAAAGATACGATATTTACACATCTGTGACCTATATAGCACAGTTTTTATGGTTGTCCCATAGTTGGTTAGTGGATCCCTTTCAGACTGCATTCTGTGTCTCTTTGTCAACTCTTGACTATTTTTTCCCATGTTTTTGATATAAAGTATTTAGGTTACTCATTTCTCCAAGGACGGACGGACAGACAGACAGACACACACACACACACACACACACACACACACACACACACACCCCTTTATTCCTGTATCTTGCTTTGTGTGAATAAAACTTCGAGTTCACAAATTATGACACCAACTCAAAATTCATATTTAAAAAAATTGTACTTGTTATATTTACATTTTTGTTAGTACATGTTTGTGATACATAATGAATACATTATCATGGGAAGTTGGTACATATATGTATTCATAAATTTGTTCTCCAATAGTGAGAGACTTGGTTATACTATCTGTAGTATATTTGTACATATAATCTATCTCCCTGAATCTCGCCCGTCCCAACAGCCCTTCCACAGTGTGGTTACCATCCTCGCCCTCCACTGTCTCTGCTGCCCCTGCCAACCAACCTTGACATGAGCTTCAGCACTCAGTCTGTACTGAAGCACATGAAGATGCACTCCATGCCCCACTTGGGTTCTGACACCCAGAGCTGAGCTGCTCCTTTGTATGAATTGTGGGCCACTCTGACCCCGAGATCACCCCTCTTCTCCCATCAGAGCCTCTGCCTCAGGTGGAGCCCTCATCACATTGGTCTCTGACACCCTACAGTTCTTTTCTCTCTTTGCAGATGTGGAAACTCTCTGAGTCTGCCCCACCTAACAGCCTTAGAACAAGAATTCTTCAAAAAGGGAAAAGAAGAGATGACTCTAAAAATGGTAAAACAAACAAACAAAAAAAGGAAACAAAGCTTATATGGGAGGGGTTATAGAAAGGGCAGGGGAATGGAAGAAAATAAGAATTGAGATATGTCATGTACTGCTACAAATTCTCAGTGTTGATTATGTTCAAATGTATATATAAAGTGTACAAATAAAATCAATTTTTAGAAAAGAGAATATGGAGAAAGAGAGTTTTCACCCAGATGAATGTGTTCAGCATAATTATTTTAAGAGCATATTATGTTCTGTTTAGATGGTTCTTTCATATCTTTTAATTTATAACTAAGAAAGAAATATTCTTTTAAATCAATAAGGACAAATACTGGATTCTTCTTTACTGTTGCTTCCAAAAAAATATTGACCATGTAAATCTTACTTCTATTTCAAGTAGCCTTGACCAGTCCATCTAGGTTGAGGACAATGAAAAATTTGGGTAACAGTTCCAGTGAGTATAGGAATGGCTTTGGTTTGTAGCTCCTGATGGACTGGTGTGAGGAAGAGAGTAGACTAATCCACAGTAGCCACAGGGCTGTACTGGAGCAGCACACCCAACACACATAGTGCACATTATGGGGTGTATTTGACCACTCATTTTGTAGTTGAGGCTGGCCCTGAGCTCAGCCTCAGACTCACAGCCATCCTCCTGCCTTTACCTCCCGAATGCTGGGATTACAGGTGTGAGCCACAACGCCCAGCACTGTAGTACGTGGTACTGATTGCTAGTGGGTGTGAATCTTCATGCCAAGCATTGTTGTATGTGGTTACTGGGGGATTGAACCTGGGCCCTTGTGCTTACAAGACAGGCGCCGGAACCACTGAGCTAAATCCCTAGACCGATAACAACTGTTTTTATGGAGTAAGATGGAATCTCAGTGTTAAGTTTGCATTTCTGTAATGGCCAGCCATGTTAAACATTTTCTCATGTATTTGTTGGCAATTTATACTTCTAAGAAGTGCCTGTTTATTTCACTTGCTTGTTTTGTTTTTTTGATTGAGTCTTTTCCTTGGAGAGAGCATGTTTTTTGAAACCTTTATGCAATCTAGATTGACTCTTTGTCTGAGAAACAGCTGGCAAACATTTTTCCCCACTCGGTTGGCTGTCTTTCACTTTTGTTTTCTTCACTGTGCAGAAGATTTAAATTTGATACTATGTCATTTGTTAATACTTTCTACTATTTCTGGTGTAATTGGTGTTCTGTTCAGAAAAATTGTCACCTACACCTATGACTTCCACAGTTTTACCTCTTTATCTTCAGCAGATTGTTTCTTTGAACATTTATATCTTTGATCCATTTTGATTTTAGCTTAGCACATGGCGAGAGATAGAGGACTGGGTTGAGTCTTCTGAGCACCATTTATTAAAAAAAAAACTCTCTTTCCTCTAGTGTGTGTTTTGTCCCCGGGGTCAAAGTTCAGAGAGCTGAATGTACCTGGGGCTGTTCCTACATCCTCTGTTTTGTTCCATTGATCTTCATATTGATTTTTGTGGCAGTAACATGCAATTTTCCCTCACTTTAGCTTTGTAATATAAACTCAAATCTGGGATTGTGATGCTTCCTGCTTTGTTCTTCTTACCCAGGATCGCTTTTGCTCTCCTCGATCTCTTCTGCTTCCAAACAAACTTTAGGATTGCTCACTTTAGTTCTTTTTTTTTTTTT
>PVIR01017682.1:0-35181 GCA_004026965.1 Petromus typicus | reverse complement strand
TGTGCGACCCGTGATAACATAGGAAAGCCTTACTGCAAATAACTTTAGCCCTTAATTGCTGGTTTTGTGTGCTTTTGTCTGACTTACTGGTAGGGTTAGGAATTTGCCCAGTTGATTTGAAGTGGAATTCATGTTTAAAACAAAAATAGGCTTCTGTTTTGCTCTCAAGCTTTTAACTTCATCAAAGGCGAGAGCAAGATAACTTGCAGGATAGGAGGTAACTCGATGAAGAGAAAGCTGTTAACCATTTGTAACCTCTTCATTTTATAGTGTGGATTTTTATCTTATATAAGGCAAGTAAAGCAGGCACTATTCTTTGTGTTGATACAGTGGTCATCAGTAACAGCACAAAGTTTTGCCCTCAGGAAGGTTGTATTCCAGGGGATACAGAAAGGTTCAAATCAAGGAAGTGAGTTGTGGGTTAAGGTTTCTATCTAAAATGTTTCCCACAAATCTCATGTGTTCAGCTATGGGACTTTGGGATGGCGATTGGATCCAGGAGGCAGTATATGTCTCAGTGGATTAATTTCTTAATGAGTTCATCACTGAGTGTGTTGTTAGGGATGGGGGCTGATTAGAGAAGGTGGATCCCCCAGTGGGAATGTGTGACCTAAAAGGGTGTATTCTTGTTTTTGGCTCCTCTTTCCTCTCTCTCTGCTGCCTAAGGTGAAATAGGTTTTCTCAGCCACACCTTTCTGCTGGGCTGTTTCTGCCTTGGAGCCAACTGACCATAGACTGAAACCACTGAAATCATGAACCAAATAAATCTCATTTTCTTTCTTTTTTTTTTTGAGACAGGCTCTTGCTTTGAAGTTCAGGCTGGCCCTGAGCTCAGCTTCAAACTCACATCCCAGCAATCCTCCTGACCCTGCCTCCCGAGTGCTGAGATTACAGGTGTGAGCCACCATATCCGGCACTGTGGTGTGTGGTACTGACTGCTGCTGGGCCCATGCCCAGTATTGTATGTGGTTATTGGGGGATCGAACCCCGGTCCTTGCAAGACAGGCACTGAACCACTGAGCTAACTCCTCGGCCCCAACCTTACTTTTTTTTTTTGAGACAGGGTCTCACTTTGTAGTTCAGGCTGGTCCTGTGCTCAGCCTCAAACTCACATCACAGCAATCCTCCTGCCTCTGCCTCCTGAGTGCTGGGATTACAGGTGTGAGCCACCACGCCCGGCACTGTGGTAGGTGGTTCTGATTGCTTGTGGGGTGAGTCTCCACGCCCAGTATTGTTTGTGGTTGTTGGAGAATCGAACCCCGGCCCTTGCGCCTGCAAGACAGGCACCAGAACCACTGAGCTAGCTCCCCGGCTCCCAACCTTAGTTTCTTTAAGTAGTGGGTGTTGGAGTTTTTGATCCAAGAAGACAGTGACTAATACAGTGTACAACATGCCAACAGCTATGAGGAAATGAAAGACAACAGGGAAAAGGACTGTTGGGGACGTTAGGGCAGTTTCACAAAGATGACCAGCAAGTGCCTCAGAGAGATGGCGTTCGAGGAGTAGTGAAGGCAGAAAGGGCTAAAACCATGCCGAGATGTGGGGAAGAGTGTTTCAGAGAAAGCAAACAGCACGCGTGAAGGCTCTGAGCAAGTACGATTTTTAATTGAGAAAAATCTAGTGTTACTGGATAAAATGTTATGTGATAGCACACAGTACATGCTGTGGGAAGTATTGGTTTTTGCTCTGTTAGATACTGGGTGTTCTACTTAGGCTTTTGATTTGATAGAAATATTTTTATCTTAGAAAAAATGAAAAAGTGGGCAGGAAAGAAGGGGAGATGAAAGGAAAGAAAGAAAAGGTGTGAGTGAATGAAAGAAGACTGGAGAAAAAAGGAAAGAAAAGGGAAAAAAGGAAGGGGAGGAAGGAAAGAAAGAAGGAAAGTCTGTTCTAGATTGGAAAAGCAGAGGAGCATCGGGTGGCATAATGCTCTGGGGCTTCCCAACCTTTACTGCAGGGGCCTCTAGAATTTACCATTTAAATCGAGGAACTCCAGTGAACTCAGTTTAACATGCCCAAGTGCAGGACCCCAGGAGTAGAACTGTTGATGCCCCTTAACCACTGGATTCCAGGAGACTTTGTCTATCCTGCCAGCCCATTCCTGAGGTGCAGCAGATCCCCAATTTCAGAGGTCCCATCAGTGGGCGGGGCAATGCGAATTTCACATGTGGGGTGGACCTCAGTACTGCTGGCCAGTATATCTGTGTCATCATCCCACTCTTTGACTTCTGGGTGTGCGTATTCACTTATTCATCCTACGACTCTGCGTTAGAGCTTCTGTTGTTACAACTTCCATTTGCAGATGGGGAAACTGAGGTGAGGAAAGGTGAAGGTGCTGGAGAGGAACAGAGCTGGAGTCTGACAGTCTGACACGGGCTGAGGGTACACAGCAGGGTCTGGCTGTGGCCTCTGGAAAATGGAAGGATGCCAGGATGTGACTCTACATGGCTCTTCTCATTATGTCTGCAAAATCCATTTTGTTGACCTTGAAGACTCCATGACTCACTGAATCCTTGGCCAATGTTGGTGTCCTGTTACTGCCTGTAGAGGTCAGGGGCTTCCCCTTAGCTGTGAACCTTTCTTGCCATAGTCTGAATTCTTCATGAAGTGTGGGCCTGTCAGCGAGGCCTGTAGACAGCGCAGTCTGCAGGGATAGAGACAGTAGGAAGGTCCTACAGTGACACACCGCCGTATTGGGCACTTGCTGAGTTCATGACAACTGGAGGTTCTGGGGACACAGAACAGCTTAGTGAGCTTTGGGTTTTTGTTACCAGGGCTTTGGTCTTGCTCTGTAGAATCTGCACCTACTAGGATTCAAAAACGTATGTGCTATGGATCGAATTGAGTCCTTCCTGAATTCATATGTTTAAGCCTCACTCTCGAGAATGTGCCTTATTTGGAGCATCTCACGGTGGTACCATACGTGGAAATGGTGTAATAATTAGTCAAATAGCATCTTACTGAAGTCAAGGCTCTGACTGGTGAAGAGGAGAATTTGGATACAGATATACACACATGAAAAACACCAGGAAAGGATGAAGATGGAGGGGGAACCAGATGCTTCTACAGGTCAGGGGATGCCCGCCATTGCCTGGCAGTCCACCAGCATCTATGGCAGTGGTGGGACCCTAGAATCTCGCTCAGTTCTCAGAAGGAACCGACTCATCGAACATCTTGATCTTGGACCTCTGATCTCCAAAGCCACATGGTTTGTGTTGCCTCGCTCAGGAGGCCTTAGCAATGGATACAGTGTGATCAATTCTGTAGGGCGACCCTCAACGGAAGAGCTTAACTCCTTTCTTTGATTTTCTTTGATTGTGAAGGTTAATGACACTTTTCTTACAATAAATTCTCAGTCAGTGCCTGGCTGATGGCCCATGTCACAGAAAATAAAAGGACTTGGCTGTTTGCATATGTGCTGTGTTCCAGATCCTGGCCTGAGCAGTTATAAAGCGTCCAGTCCTCTTCAATGAGTTGATGCTATCAAGGTGAACACGTCCTCAGGGAATTCAACCTCTGCCTTTGGACTGTACTTATTTATTTAAGTGGTGGTTATTAATAGGTTTTAAAGGAACTTTTTGAGATTTATGTCTTTATTTAAAAAAAGGCAATGGGGAGAAAATTTTAAAATTAAAACGAAGAGAAGGCAGGGAAAACAAGAAAACAAAATCAGGTAAGACCTACATCAAAACCATGCCACGTGATTTGGTGCACAGATTTGGCTCTGAGCACCCTGATGACCACTGGAAAGGATCCTAATGTGATCAGTTATGATGCTAATGTGGTTCCTAAGAGCTGTCACATTTTAAGAAGGCAGATCTGAGCTATTTCAGGTGCTGAAACTAAGAAGAGATTCCTCACCAGGATTTACACAGGCAGGACAGTAGGAAAAGCCAAGCTTGCAATTTAGTGCAAATTGTGTTCCTGTCTTACCAAGTAACTCACAGACCAAGGTGGAGATGGATGTTGGACAATTTAAGGAATCCGATAAGCAGATTTCCAGCCTTGCTTGAGCCCAGGCAGCCCGATCCCAGCTGCTGTGTCCTCTGGAAGGGTCTGGTGACAGATGAACTGTGTTAGGAGTGAGTCTATGGTCTCAGGGTAGAGACACCAGTCTATCGGGGAATTTGAGACCGTAGGATATTCTTTCAGCAGGTTCAGAACTGTTCGCTTGATACCACAGAGGCCCATTTAAAAATGCTTAATATTTTAGCAGATTCCTGTTTAATTCCCTGTATGTTTCCTACGTTTTCTCCATCATTATTGCTGATTACCAGGCTATTTGTGTGAAGGGAGCTATTTGCAAGGAAGAGCAGCTTTTGCCTTTATACCCGATCACCTGGGGCCTCATGCTCGCTGCTTTGTACGATGTAAAATTCCCCTGGCTGACATCAAAGGGGGACCGATGGGGAGTCTGATAATTAACTGCGTCAGGCAAGCGGAGGAAGAGGCAGGTGATAATGAGAGTCTCCTCCACCCCGGACAACTTCTTAACCAACTCGCGGGAAGGGTGTGTGTTTATTTTTAAGGGGCGTGTGTTCTTCGTGCAGGAGTCTGTGTGTGAACGATGAGTGACAAATGCTCGCTGTGGCCGTGGGGGTCTCTGCCGGGCTCAGCTGGGACCCAGCACAGGAATGGCAGGGAGGAAGCTGGCTTCCACTCTCAGGCATTTGGACTTAGCGGGCAGTGTGTGGCAGAGCTTCCGAGGGCGCAGTCTCTGGGTGGGACCTGTGCTCTGTCACTCACTTTGTAGGCATTTTACTTTGTTAAAAACCACTTAACTGATACATAACAATTACATGTCTTTGTGGGGGTGTGATGTGGTTTCTCAGTACATTTGTCCCATGTACCCAGAGCTTCAACCCTTTGCATTGCTTCATGCTGGGAACGTGTAAACTCTAATAGCTCTTTTGAAATACTCAGTTGTCATCCACAGTTTCCCTACCGTGCTACACAACAAGAGGAGTTATTCTTCTAACCCGACTGTACCTCCAAACCCACTAGGCATCTTCTCTCTGTGCTCTTCTTCTTCCTAACCACTATTTTATTCACGTTATGAGATCAACACTTTGGTCTCTGCATATTTGAGGACATGTAATATTTATCTTTTTGTGCCTGAGTTATTTTGTTTAATGTAATGTCCTCCAGGCTCATCTGAATTAAAACAGGTTTTAAATTGTTTGGAGTCACAATCTCTTCATCTTCAAAGGGGAAAAGTAGTAGCTGCTTCCTCAAAGGACCGTGGGGGAGGGTTTAATGAGGCAGTGGTCGTGGTGAGGTCTGTATGGTGCCTCACGCATTAGACTCAAGTTGCTTGAAGGTCTGGAGAGATTGGTGCAGTTAAGGAGAATGTTGTTGGGAAGCGGCAAAGACAAGAGTAGCAGCCAGTAAGACCAACTCCAGAATTTCTCTCTTGCCATCTGCATGCTCCAATGCAAGTATGTTCAGTAGGAAGCTTTCAAGCTTTGAGTCTGTGTGTCTCTGGGCTGCTTGCTGGGGGGAGGTCATCTTTAGGCTTATGAATTCATACCGAGGCTTAACTTTCTCCATTTAGGTCATGTTTTTCCTCATCTCAAACACCACCTGAGGCAGATGGGATCAGTATTCAGTATTTCTTCTCCATTTCCTACCTTCAGGGGTGGGATGTATTTCTCAGTACCCTGACTTTGACTTGGCTGTGTGCCTTCTTTGCTTGATGGGCTATTAGCATGTAGAACTTGAAAACAAGCATGCCACGAGTTTCTTGGTTGGGTCCCTGAGAAGGACAAAACTCACTCTCTCACCGGAACTAGACGAATGGGCAAAGTATGGGATAGATGTTTCAGAGCCGAGAAACCCCAATGCCAGCCCAACTATGGATTAAGATAACATGTTAAAGTCGTTGTGTTTGAGAGGCAGCTTGTTGCACAGCTCCATGGTGAGAAGAGCTGATCGGCACAGCCTTCATGATGAACTGTACCATTGTTTGGTGAACTACAAAGAAGGGAAACCACCTGTCAGCTAAACTACGGTGTTACTGTTCATTGCATTCTAAGTTTTGGGATGTGAAAACATGAAAACCTTCCCAAAATGTGAAAAAAGTCGACTTCCCAATAAGATTTGGTAGTAAGAGAGAAATTGCCTTGGACTAGAGAAAAGATGGGCATAAAGTAATTCACAGCCACTTCTGAGTAGTATGTGGGATATCAGGTAAAATATTGGAGCAGTTTTCTGATAGTCTCTGTGAGCCTGAGTTCTTTCTGGGGTGTGAGGGCTGCTCACGCAGCTGGCCCGTCACGCCGGGAACAAGGGTATTAACCCATTAAAAATGGGTAAGCCCATTTCCTGAGCACTAATGATTTGCAATGGAAGATTTCACTCTTCTTTATAGGACAAGATTGCCAGAGATAAAGGTCAACCACATACACAAAAGATTGCTCTGGTAGCATATTGTGTATACAGCAAATTGATTGCAAACATATTCTGAGTGCTTAGCACAAACACATTCTTATTAAATCATATCTGGACATCTCTTTACCATCCCTGGGTCATTTGCTAATTGTAATGCAATGAACTCAGTCAAGTTCTCCTCTCTGGGAGCTTGTTAGAATTATAGAATCCCAGGCCCCACTTCAGACCTCCTCCGGTCAGAAGCTATTTTAAAAGGGTTCCCTGGAGATTCTTGTACAGGCCGAAATTTGAGATACACCACACAAGACACTTTTCCCTTCCGCTAAAAAAAAAAACAAAAAAAAAAAACAAACTTTTCCCAGGCGGAAATCTCCCAACTGGCTTTATTAGAAGCTTGGTCCTTCTTCTACAAGTCTAAAGCGAAATGCTGACACATGCTAGCCCTCGATTCACCTGGGAAGTTCGTTCGGAACACCTGTATGGAATATTCTCATCCCGCAAAAGTACTTGACTTGTAACACGTCCCCTGTTACCTAAATCAGCTTCCATCCCAGGGTACCTAAAGGAGAAGAGGGCTGAACATCACCCGCGAAGGAGCTGCAGAAAATGGTTGATGGAGCCGGGGAGTTAGCTCAGTGGTTCCGGCGCCTGTCTTGCAAGCGCAAGGGCCCGGGTTCGATTCCCCGGTAACCACATAACAATACTGGGTGTGGAGACTCACCCCAGCGGCAACCAGTACCACATACCACAGTGCCGGGCGTGGTGGCTCACGCCTGTAATCCCAGCACTCGGGAGGCAGAGGCTGGAGGATTGCTGTGATGTGAGTTTGAGGCTGAGCTCAGGGCCAGCCTGAACCACAAAAGCGAGACCCTGTCTCAAAAAAAAAAAAAAAAAAAAAAAAAGAAAATGGTTGAGCTGGGAGGAGGCGGGTGAAGGGAACCTACATTCAACCTTTCTATCCTGGGGGGGCTACGGGATTAACCATCTCAAATCACTTTGTTAAAAACTAACAGCCCAGATGTACTGAAGAAAGACTTAATGGTATTACGGCTTCGCATCCAGCTGGTTTTCAGTCAAGTTCTCCTCTCTGCCTACAAGAAATATGGGGCTATAAAGCCAAGAGCGCTTCGATGGGAAAGGCAGACTGACATTAAGATGAACAGACACTGCTGGCAATCCGATTTGGGGGATGTCCTGCTCTTGCAGGAGGGAATTGTCTACATGGGAAATTTCCACTTAACAAATTTTACTGTTTTCAAATAATAGCAGATGAATCAGTTTCTTCCCAGTTTGTTGAGGCTGGAGGCTTGGAGAATCCACTTCATCTGGCTGGGGCGTGTGTTACTTTGTCAGCCTCCCCAGACAGATTGATTTCTAAGGAGCAGAGGCTAAATCTGATAGAATGGTGGGGTTTGAAATACTATCCTTAAATTCTTAAATTTTCAGGGAATCCTTACAGGCACATTAATAGCAAAGCCCCAGTTCAAACACACTGAGCAAATAGTTTGCATTTAAATTCCTGCATTAGAATGCCGTGTTTATACAATAACTTAATAAATCTAGCCTGGCTGACAAATTGACAAGAAGGTGAGAATCATTCATTAAAATGCAAATGCAATTGAGATGAAATTTGGAATACATTTATTACAGTAATTGAACTTCAGTCAACTGTAGTCACAACACAGATTTCGAGCTGCCTCTCAGACAAAAGGACGTGTTGTGTATTATCTCCCCCACCCCCAAGTTAATATCTTTGTCAGCATGCAAATTAAGCCCATTTCCTGAGCACTAATGATTTGCAATGGAGGATTTCACTCTTCTTTATAGGACAAGATTGCCAGAGATAAAGGTCAACCACATACACAAAAGATTGCTCTGGTAGCATATTGTGTATACAGCAAATTGATTGCAAACATATTCTGAGTGCTTAGCACAACCACATTCTTATTAAATCATATCTGGACATCTCTTTACCATCCCTGGGTCATTTGCTAATTGTAATGTCTAACAATGGGAGATTTACTAAATCAGGATTTCGCCTCTCAGATCAAAAGTTTCGGATGCATTTCTTTCCTTTATGAATGATGCAGCCCAAATATGAAGGTGGCAAGTTTATAAGTTTATAAGTCAGGTGGCAAGAGCGTGCTTTGGGATCTGTGATGGCAGCACAGAAAACTTGATTCTTAATGGATAAGATTTCATGCAGAGGCTTCAGTTATGTTCTTTCTGCAAAACTCATGTGGCATTTCCTAGGTCTGGACAAGCAGCACTCATGCATGTAGCAGGCTGCTGCTGCGTCGGAAGAAAGCGCCACCTAAAGCATTTCTTTTGACAGCTAAGTGTCTTGCTCAGGAATCTCTAGAGAGTGGTCAGACCCAGTTTGTTTCACCTGAAAAACAAGGGGTTTCCTCGTGTCCCCTTTATCTTTGTCATAGTCCAGTTAATTGGTCATGGAGTTATGTTAGCTTTGCTTCCTAAATATTATTAAATGTGCTTGCTGTTGCCACTACCCTCCTAGCCTAAAACCTAGTCTGAAGTTATCATTTGCTGTCTCCTGATTGACTGTTTCCTCCTACCTGCTCTCTTTCCCAATCTGTTGTCCACAGGACTCTTTCTAAGACGTGAATCCACTGTTCTGATCTGAGAGCTCCCTGTTGCTCTCAAGCCAAGTTCAGATTCCTCCTCTTTTTCCATAGTAACAACCTTCTCCAAGACTTGGCCTTACTGTGAATCACTCATGCAGGCGTTCCTTTGCGTCCCTCCAGCCCCTGGAACTGGACATGCTTTTCTTTCTCCTGCAGCATCTTCAAAATCTTCACTTGATGTTTCTCTCTGTCTTTCAAGGTTTGGGACAATCTATGACCTTTTGGCCAGTCAAGGGTGAGCCAAATGTATTACCAACTTCCCTGTACATGTGTACGTCCCACTACTGCATTCATGACATTTGCTTATTTAATTATCTTTCTTTCATAGCAGACGGTGGGTTCCTAAAAGAGACAGGGCCTGGAAAAAGGGAGACTGGCTGGTTTTCCTTCCCAACTTTCCACCTTTAATTCCAATGGCAGAAAATGTCCATTACTCATCAAATATCAATTTCCTAGCTTCCTTAATGACAGACCACATTATCTTGGGCATCAATATGCCCAGATAAAAAATTGACAATATAGAACTATATTTCCCAGGTTCCCTTGTAGATAGGACAGATCGGGGAGGTACAAGCAGGAGTCACTAGGAGAGTTTCTGGGAAGTCTTTGAAGGAAGTTGACATACTCGCATGGCATGTGCCGTTTATCCTCCGTTCCCCTTTGTTCCTGCTGCCTGCACACTGGTTGTAATGGTTGCACCATGAGCAGCCACTCAGGGATACCCAGGAATCCTAAGGAGAATAGAAGAGAGAATAGAAGAGAGAATAGAGATTCTCCTAAGGAGAATCACTAAGGAGAATAGAGGGGACCTGGGTACTGGCTGATCACGAAGCCGCCATGCTAATACGGCATTGTCTTTCTTTAGATAATAAATGTTTATGGGAGTGATGTGATTGGTTGTCTTGCTGAAGCCATGATGAATTCAGGGCTCTATTCCTATGTACTAGAATACAATCCCAAGGACAGTCTGTCTCTCTGTCTGTCTCTCCTTTATTCCTCCTCTTGTTCCTTCTATTCTCTCTTGACCAGACTGTCATGATTCCCACATTTCAAGTCATTCTTAGCTAAACCTTTGGCCAGGGAAGAAAATAGGTATCAAGAGGTTTTGGTGTAGAAAAATTGAAAGAGTCAGGGAAACTTAATAGCTTAGAAACTCTGCCTTCTAAGAGAATTTGTTCTGGGAGGGTCTTCACTGAGAAGAGCCAGGGCAGCCGAGTAAGAGATAAGAGGAAGAACTGAGCCTATAAGGAAAGAGGCCTGTGTGGCAGCGGGGTGGTTACCGTCGAGAGTGGTTCGGCACTGTCCGAAGCAGAGAGGAGCCGTGTCATGAGGGCCCCAGTGAGGCACTGAGCTGAACCCCACATACATTTCCTCACTGAACTCTATAAGTAAGTGTTAGCCCCATGTTGCTGATGAGGAAACTAAGACCCACAGAGGGCAAGCATTCTGATTACAGGGTTAGTTAGTAACTGGTAGAAGTGAAACATAGGGCCAGGCAGTGTGGGAAACACATTCTGCTTTTAGTTCGTTCTAGTTTACCTGGTCATCATTTCCTTGTCACTCAGGATCTGTGACCCGATGTGAGTTGTTTCATTCCTTGGAGGTACATTTTCCTCACCTATAAAGTCAGTATGAAGGAATGTTCAACCCCTAGGAGGTTTTTGAAAAGCATCGATCAGAGAATTACCATGGTGCCTAGCATTCCGAAGGTTTCCAATCCGTGGAAACACTGTTTTCTTTTTGATCATATCCTGATTATTATCTCCATGAATCACTGCTGTTCCAACTCCCTACTCTGCGCACAGCCAGGATGGTGGTTTGGCTCTTGAGCCCCACAGGCTTCTGGGAAGTGGCACTTGGTGCAAGTGGCAAATCTTAGGGGGTTCCCTTCCCAGGAGGATGGCAGGAATAGTCTGATTAGACCGCAATTATTTGGGGATTTAGTAAATTGCATTATGAGGTAATTCATAAAGGCCTGTGGATCTGCTGTGTGTGGTGCTGGGGTTAATGTCTGGTTCTCATGTAAGTGATGAAATTTATCAAGCTGAAGGGCTAAAGAATTAACCTCTGCTCTGCTGAAGAAGATGTTACATGCAGAAATCTTCTAATTATTGAATTTGGCTTTTATTTTCTGGGCTCTTGATTTAGTCTGTATCTCAGATCTTCACTCAAGAAAAGAAGGAAGCTATGGTTTTGATCTAAAGTGTCTGTCCAGATCTCTTATGTTTAGAAGTGGGACTTTCAGAAAGTAGTTGAATGATGTGGGTAATATACTTATCAATTGATTAATTAATTGATGGGTTCAAAGGTGACAGTGGTGGCGTGTGGTTGGAAGAGGTGGGTCATAGAGGGTGTGTCCTTGAAGTGTATGTTCATGTCCCCAGCTGCTGCTCTGTTCCCTCTGCTTCCTGGCTGTCCGGGGTTAGTGGCCGTTCTTGGCCACACCCTTCCGCCACGCTGTTCCTGCACTGGAGCCAACACTTACAGGTTGAACCCACTGAGACTGAACTAATAGCCTCTCTTTTAAGTTGCGTTGTCCGGTATTTTGACCACCACCTCCAGTGGGAAAGTGAATCATTTAGAAGAAAAGGAAAAGATGGAAAGAATCTAAGCTGGCAGATGTTTTAGAAGGAGGGCCTAACTAAGAAGTGAATTAGAATCAAACTGGTGGGTTTAGGCTGAATATTCTCCATGTCATATACGTATCTGGGTTAGAATTCTAACTACGGACAACTTGCCGTGTGATACAGGCAGAACGGTTAGCCATTGCTCGGTCAATAGAAATAAATGGCCATCGCCTTCACTGATGCTCCACTGGCACTGTCCTCACCATCCCTGCCATCACTACCACCTGTCACTATCGCCACCATCAACATTATCATGGCCGTCATCGTCTGCACTGTAGTTGTCACCACCACCGAAAACAAAACCACTACCACCACGGCCGCATCCTCCTCCTCATTTTTACAACTAGGTGAAAAATTATCACATATCAGCCCCTGTGGAAAAGGCTTTAGAACTACTGATCTTTTCAACTCTTTCAGGCAGTCCTCCAAGACAGCTGGTAGTCATGTTACTGGCTCCATCTCACCTCAAGGGTGCTGCAGCATAAAGCAGCTCAGAACCAGCCAGCCAGGGCAAGGTGACAGCTGGCCTGCTTGCTCCCCAAGTCTGAGCTCATCCCCCTCCACTGTTCTTTGATGCCATATTGTCTTATTTGACTTGTGGTGAAAGATGAAAATGGAACAGTAGCTTGGGAAGGTTTTTAAAACGATAACACATGAACATGAGAGGTGGTCCTCAAATTTCAGAACTGTTCTGTTATGAGAAGGGATGGATCCTTACAACATCTAATCAACTTATGCTGACTTTCAGGGCTACAGTTAGAAAAGCAAGACCTCCCATCAAAGCAGGGGACATGTGAGTAGATAATGAGCATAATTATGATGCAGAAAGTTTGTATCTTTGTACGTAACAGCATCTGGATTTCAGTTGTCCAAATGTCTAGAAATGAAATTCCTTTGTGAGAGACGCCATATTTTACTCGTTATGTCTATTTCTTTTCCTATGTGTTTGGCCTGTAGTGGTGACCTGGTATCATTTTAGATCATCAATTTTTAAAAAAATGGCCAGTTGCATAGAAATGAGGGATTATGTTGATTATCTGATTTCTCATTGAAGGTCAGTTTTCTTCTTACCTGTCTCTAAAATTAGACACCATTGGCAACATTTCTCATGATTCACAAGCTTACAGTCAGCAAGCATGAAAGCCTCTTCACTGCTTGCCATTTGCATGTACTCTGCTAATTTTGCATTTATTCTGGTAATTTTAAATGTGGTTTATTTAATTCCTTTCTGATGTCTTTATTGGACATTAACTATACATGAAGTGCTGTGTGAAGCTGAGGAAGGATGAAAACCTTAAGATTTGGCCTTTATCCTTCAGAGGTTTTACACTTTCCATCGGCTTTGGGGGGCTTGTATCCTTGTGTCCATGGCCTGGCCTTTCGGATTGGTGTGACCCAAATCAGAAGCCATCTTGAGCATTTTGGAAGTGAAAGGATCCTTTTGGAAAGCTTCAGAGCCCTCGTTCTGCAGACGAGGAAACAAGTCCAGACAGAAGAGGTGACACATAGAGGCAGATCTGGGACCGTCATGGTGGTAGCAGAGTGTGCCTAGATTCTTGGCTCATTGTATTTCTTCTAGTTCCCTCACCAGTTAGTATAGCCAAGGAGACAAATAGCATTGCCTAGTTAGATGGCATTCAAAATCTTGGCAATGGACTCCTCAAAATATTTTGGCCTCTGTTCCGCTGCCCTGATATTTTCCATCTTACATTTCAGTTATCTTTTTAAAGGGAAAGTGTATACCCTGTGAACATGCGTGCCCTGGAACTTGATTCATTTCCTCCCCTCCCTGACTGGACTTGGCTTTCCCTGGAAGGATAAACAGTCAGAGTTTCCCATTCAGGCTGCTGTCCTATTAAGTCAGTATGTTTTGACCTCAGCCCCAGTAGCCAGTCCCTCTCTCAGTCCCTTCTTGTATTACCACCTACAGACCCCACAGGGCAGCATCTGGATTTGGTTACCTCCTCGGTTACCTTTGGTTACCACTCTGGATTTGGTTACCTCCTCGGCCTTTTTATTGCCTCTTGGTGCTGTAGTGATACCAAATATTCTGCTCTATCGCCATGCTCTTTGGTTGTCCTGCCTCAGACGTTCCGTGTCTGTCCAAACTCTACTCCCCCTTTAGAGCTTGCTCAGGTAGGAATCCCAGGCTCACACGCCTGCTGGGAGCTACCTGTGCCTTTTCCAGCCTGGGTTGGGGGTCTCCAGGCTGAGCCTCCCTGACTCCTGACTATCAGTTTCTCCTGCCACCCCAGCACTAGTTCGGGCTTCTTGAAGCCAAGGGCATTTCTCCTTTCTCTCCTCTCTTCTTCTCCCCTGCCCTCCCCACCCCTCTTCCCCTCCAGGGAATTGAACCCAAAGTCTTCATGCTGAGCTACTCCTCAGACTTTTTCATTTTGAAACAGGTATTTGCTAAATTACTAAGTTTCCCAGGCTGGTCTCAAACTTGGTTAATCTCCTGCCTCAGCCTCCTGGAATGCTTAGATGATAATTACATGTCACTGCAACCTAATTCTTTTCTGTGTCCCAGAATCTCCCACTGATGTAGTATTCTTCCTTTCTTTTTGGGTGGAATAGTTTATAGTACCACATGTGCAGGAGCTGTGTGATGCAGACAGGGTGGAGATAAATGGATGCCTTTGAAGCACAGATATTGTTCCAGCTGTGAATGAAAATATGGCCTTGTTCTGGAAGAAGTGATGAAATAAAACAGACTCCCATGTGCTGCTCAAGAAAGCTATTTCTTTAGCCCATGACACAGTCTCTGTCCTACCTTATGCCACATAACTGCAAGTGTGTTTATGCCTCAAAAGGGAAAGCAGATCCAGTATTTAATATCAGATTGCATAGCACGCTCAGGTATACTTTGGCTGGTGGTAGAATTTCACAGGCTTTGCACGCCTTTGTGATCTTACTGTTTTTCTCTCTGTGTGTGTGTGTGTGTGTGTGTCTTTCTTTCTCTGTCATTCTCTGTACGCACATGCGTGTACACACAACGCGCGCGCGCACACACACACACACACACACACACACACACACAGTATCCTGCCCCAGATATCTCCCCACTTCTTCAAAACACCCTGAAGTGGGAACACAGAAACATCAACCTAAAATAGTTACTGTGTCAGGCCACGCTTTCTAAGGCCACCGCATCGCCTCCTGTCCCCACCTGACTGACGTCTGTATGGTTAACAGGTACTTGGGCTCACTGCTACTCTAATGAATACGAGCCAGGCTTTGCACGAGAGGCCTGAATCTCCTCTGGAAGAAGAGCAAAACCTGCCAAGTGTCAACAAACAGTTCTATATGCATCCCAATTAGGGGGATTTGGGGAAGGCAGGCGAAGCCCACAGCAGCTCTGGTTTCTAGGCAACTGTGATTAGAAATTCTGCACTTTCGGGAAAACGAGCATCTCCAAGTGGGCCTTATTAAGGAGCCTAGTGTACTTCTTCCTTTCCCTGCTCCTCCCTGCCTCATGCTGTGGAGCCAGGTGCAGGAAGAAGCAAATGATGTTTGTGGGATGGGGATGGAGAGGAAGCTAAATGTCCTTAAGGACAAAAGTCCTGGGGAGTGTCAAGCTTGGAAACTCATCTTTGGAGACTCTCTTGTGGAGCCCCGATACTTACTGATACTTAGTCAGTGGGATGGTATTTTTATTTCAAAGCTGAGAGACTGAGGCTCGCAGAATGGAAGTCATTTGCTTCATGCCACAAAACAGAAAGGGGACAGATGCCAGGGTTTGGACTCTGCCTTGTCAGAGCCCTGAAGCTTCTCCCCCCCCCACTTTTTTTTCTAACTGTATATATTTAAGACGTATAAGTTGATGCTCTGATCCCTGAATACATTGTGAAGAACCCCTGCTGTCAACATAATTAGTAGTCACCATCTTGTGTACTTGATCTCCTCTCTTTGGAGACAAAGGTGAACTACAGAGCCCAGGCTGGTCTCAAACTGGTATGTAGCTCAGGTTGGCCTTGAACTTGTGATCCTTCTGGCTTAATTTCTTGACTTCTGGGGTTATAGACAAGGACAGCGCATCCGGCACCATGTGCTTCTCTTGTTTATTTTGGTGGTGAGTAGAGCTAGTAGCTACCAACTCCACACATTCCAATAATACAAGACTATATGGCCACCCGTCAGCATCACACTGTCAATCAAATCGCCAGGATGTGTTTGCCTTTCAATGCCGAAACTTTGTGCCTCTTGACCAGCACTTCCTCTCACTCCCAGCGCGGGGCAACCACCGTTGTATCTCATATCTTGGTGTTATGGCTTAGATCTAGAATGGTCCCCAAAGCCTCCTGTGCTCAGAAGGTGACTTGATTAGACGGCATGACAACTGACTTGCTGCTAGGAGCTGGGTCTGGTTAGAGGGGCGGGTCAGCATGGATGTGACTTGGAAGGGTGCTCCCAGCTCCTCCCTCAGCTGCTTCCTGCCTGCTGTGACAGGAACAGATTTGCTCTGCGCCTCTGCCGTGTGAGCCCAAGTAGACTTTTCTTTCAGTTGCGAATGTTGGACATTGTGTGTCAGTGATGAGGAGAGAGACTAAGATACTCTGCTTCTGTGGATTCAGTTACTTCAGATTCAGAAGCCACTTTCTTTACTGCTGTCACTTTTTGTCACCCAGACAGTTCCCTGCTGTGAGAAGACCCAAGTGTGATGCTGTGTTTGGAGGGCAACCAGTATTCACTTTTCAGTTCTGAGATAAACTAGCGCAATGTGTGCACATATATACACGAGTGCAAACCCCACCCCAAGATACCATTACTCCTATTGTGCTTAATAACTAAATGGATGGGAAGGGCTGCTCTGGGCGGACCTGCTAGTGTGCACATTAAAAAAATGCATTAGCAAGGAGAGAGTTTTTTCTAAAGTGCATAGTTTCTGAAGAACTAGTTTATAATTTCAGGACAGGCAACAGACTGTGGAATAAGGACAAGACCACGGGCCTGTGATTATTGAACCCATGTGTTTTTCTGTTTGATGGCTGGTCCACAGATGGGTACACAGAATACCTGAGGGGTCCTTGATGGCTTTTCTGCGAAGTGTTAGTGTGAGGGAGTAAGCAAAGGGAGAGAGGAGGTGAGGGACTTTCCTTCCGAGTTCACATCTTGCCTATCACCACGGAAAGGCTGCTGCCACGCTCCTGGCACAGGGCAGCTACCTGATGCTCCTTGTCCCTCTGTGGACCATTCACATGGGTCCTTAGGACCATGACTAGTGTTCTCCTCTTCAGGGCTGCTGAGTGACGTCAGTCACAAGCTGCTCCCTTGACTGTTGGATCCCTGGGATTCAACCACTATTCCTCACCTTCCTATCACATCTGAGATGGGCGCCTCCATCTGCTGTTTGGACAGTGCCTGGAAGTTAGTGAGGGACCCAGTTTCCCAAGACCTGTCCTCACTGTGACTGTGCGAATCACTCTCTCTGTCTGGGATATCTGCCGCTAGTACTCACAGTCCTTTTACCTGGACGTTTCCTATTTCCTTTTCCAGTTCAAAAGCTTCCAGAGAGTATGGACTCGTAACCTTATGGGGAGCACACAGATAGAACTGTACACACACACACACGCATCTTTTAAAGCTCTGTCTGGTGAAACACCTTAGATACTCCTACTCATAATTTGGTCTATGATTCTTCTCTTTTTTCCCCTGACTCTCAACTCCTAGGCTCTCCCTCAGCTCTTTATGTTCTTTTAAAAAATCTTTATATAACTATCAATAGGGGCTGGGGATTTAGCTCAGAGGGTACAGCATAAGTGCAAGTCCTGAGTTCGATCTCCAGTACCACATACCGCAATGCTGGCCGCGATGACTCACATCTGTAATCGCAGTACTTGGGGGGAAGAAGCAGGAGGATTGCTGTGAGTTGGAGCCTGGCCTGTTCTACAAAGTGAGCTCAGGGCCAGTCTGAACTACAAAGTGAGACCCTGTCTCAAAACAAAAAACAAAACAACAACAACAAAAAACTATCAGTAAGAGGCTTTTCAATTGCATCACCTCAGGTTTGATGTAGACCTTGTATTTTATGAACTATGTATATTTTAAAACACATATTAGAAATTATACTCCAGCGTTAGCTCTGCGCTGTCTGTCTCTGCTACCCCACCCTATCCCATCCTTCCTTTTACTTAGGTAATGGGTATTTTCCGGATGAGTTCAAGAGACTTAGTGGTCGCTTCTCAGCAAATGTGAGTTTTGAATAGTGTCTTGGTCACTTTTCCATTGTTGGGACAGAATACCCAACACTCACAGTCTAAAGGATTTTGCTCACAGTTTCAGTCCATGGCAGCAGATTCCAGGCAGAAACAGCATGGGGGAAGGGTCAGCAGAGGAAAGCTGCTCCCCTCATGGAAGCCAGGATAAAGTTAAGGAAGGAGCCTCAGAGGGAGATTTATCCTTCCAGGTCATGACCCCAGTGACCTATCTCTTCTGACCGACCACATCTAACAGCACATTCAGGTCTCAAGCCATCAGTAGATTAATCTGCTGATGAGTATAGCATCTTCATGACCCAATCATCTTTCAAAGCCCTACCTCTGAACACATGAACCTTGGGAATATTCTAGAGCTAACCCATAACAGGCTTTCTCGTGGTGGGGATAGAAATTCAGATTCCTCTCTCATTGACTCCTTGTTTCAATTTTGCTTTATTTAAAGGACTCCTACAGAAATTTTATTTTATTTTTTTTTGGTTTAAAAAGGATCTTTGCATGTTCTAATTACTATTTTTAAAAACTTTGTGCCCATATTGTACTAGAAAACTCTCTTTCTGGGTCTCAGATGGATCAGAATGAGTCTGAAAGTCCAACATGCAGTTGCATGTGCTGAAGGGCTGGGCCATGTGCTGCGTCTGTGGGATATCTGGGCCCAGCAGGTCTTAAAGGGGTCAGGACCCCCCCACCCCCACCCCTTTACCTCAGATGCCCCCTGAGGGAACTTGATGCAGCATCATTCTTGTTTCTCAGGCTGTTTGATTTGGCTAGGTTGTATTTTTGAGCTTCGGGAAGAAAAGTGAATTTTTTTGTGTGTGTGTGCAGTCTTGCTTATTTTGTTTTCATTTTCAAGGGAAGTCATTGAGGGTAAAGTTCAGGCCAATATGTAACAGGGTCTTTTAACCCACTGGAAATGTGGTGAGGTTGATTTTAACTTTGTGGAAATGGCTCCTTCCGCGTCACTGTATGTCTGTTGAAATTCTTTTGTAAGGTATCTGAGTGTCTCCGTGGGGTGGGAGGGAATGTGTTCCTCATGTATATTTCTCAGCAAGACAAGAGCCTGAAATCCTTTTTGGCTGGATATTAGGGTGCTGGGGCTGGAGCTTCCTGGACCCCTAATTGTCACTTTAGTCTGATGGTCCTGGAGAAGGTATCTAACCAGTCGCTATAGATTATGGCAGCTTTGATGGTGCGGATCCGTGAATTACAGCCCGTGGAATCTTTGAAAATCTCAGAGGCCTGTTCTCTACAGCGACACGCTGTGGCTGTGAGAAGCAATAGCAGGGGAGGACCAGCAAGCGTCAGGTTCCTCCTCGGTGGGTGTGTATGGTAACCGGTAAATCTCATGTTTGTTAGATGATTCAAGGGGAAGGTGAAACGCCTACAGGGAGACCCTAGGCTTCCTTCATGCAATTCATAGATGGCGCGTATGGCTATTTGAAAAAAATAAAAGGGCTGTAACTTGAGGGTCAGTTCATGGTACAGGAGAAAGCAGTGGTTTTCATGATGTAATTGCTCATGAGCCCCTCCTGTGATAGGGTCGTGAATACAGAAGAAAGAAATGGGTCTGCTTACTACGTACATAGCCTCTTCCTGACCCTCTGATTCAGTACTTTCTGTAAAAGTGACACCAATAAGAGCATTGGTAATGGTAAGGGCTAACACATTCTCAATGCCTCCCATGGACTAACCTGTGGGGCCGTGAAGAATCAATTGTGAAAAGCCCCTGGCTTGTGTCTGCCAAGTTGAAGAACAAAGGACAGCACCTTTACCTGCTCTCTGGTGTGTGATCTTCCAACGAGGCAGAAAGGGAGGAGACAACTCTGGGGGCTGAACGAATGGTCCCAAACAAACAAACAAGTGCAGCTAGAGAATGGATAAAACCTCCATGTCGTGGCTAAGTACCTGGAGTGAGGCATGTATGGACTTTTGAGAACCAGGGGGACCGTTTTGGCCCTGAACGTTAACACAGTTCATTTGCTTCACAGTAATCCTGTGAAGTAGGTTTTATTCTTCTTCCCATTTTTATGATGAGATCGTGAGGCTCTGAGGGGTCAGGTAACTTGTCTGAGTTAATATCTGCCAGGTAGCAGAGTCAGGATTCTGGCTGGTTCTAACACAAGGCCCTGTCATCCTGCCTGTCAGTACAATGGATCAAAGGAAGACAGGTGATCGGGAAGTTGCTTTTCAAGGGGATTCTTGCCCTTAAGCACTTTTGAGATACAGCCAGGAGGAAATGAATGCCTGTTGAAATGTATTTACAAGCGTTAATTTTGGAACAACAGGGTTCGAGCTGCCTGCTATTTTACTGGTGGATTGTAGTTTGTGTGACTGACAGAAACACTGTCTTTTGAACCGGGTGCATGATGACCTTTTCTTTTGTCTGGAATCCTGGGCTGTACCTAGCACTTTGCCAAGTGTTCTGAGGTTAGCTTGGTGAATCCGTAGCTTTTGTGCATTTATAATTTCATTTTACTCTAAGTAACATGATAACTGATTACCTAATGTCAGTTAATAGTACTGAGATGACCCAGGCAAAGAAGTGGTGAAAGATGGTGTGTGTCAGAAATGGGGAATGGGTTAGATAGACATCGGCCATAGACTTATCTGAGGGAAAGTCATGAAAATAATCAGGCATGGAGATTTGAGGTGCTGCTGTATGGATCTGGAATGCTCCACAAAGGCCTAGACTTTAAAGCTCTTAGCTTTTAGTTGGGCTCTTGGGTGGTAAGGGGCACTTTAAGAAATATAGCCTACTGAGAGACCTTAGGTCACCTGAGGTATGATCTCAGAGAGGATATTAGGAAGCCAGTCTCTTTGGATTTGCTTCCTGGCTGCCGAGAGGTGAGCGGCTTTCGTTCCAGGAACTTCTGCCATGATCTGTGGTCTCGCCCCAGGTCCAAAAGCAAGACATAGGCCGAAAGTGCCAAGACTATACATTGAAGGAGACTTTTCTTTCCTCTTTTTAAAAAAGTTGATTATCTCAGATATTCTGTTACAGTAACAGGAAGCTGAGGAACACACTGGCATTAAGGAAAATGATGAGCCTCAGACACTTCTGAGACAAAATACTTCAGGTGAAGTATCCTGGGGATAGGATATGACTTTCTGGATGTAGACTGTCTTTGTGACTCAGCTGGGCTTTGCCAGGGAAATTTCAAGGGCATTTCTTGGCATGAAGATGTTCTGTTTTCATTTTGCCTCTGTAAACTGTTTATTTGTTGACAATGATTATGCTAAAGTCAAAAGGGCGAGAAATCCCATCGGAAATATTTTCAACCTGAGCACTGTATTTCTTGCTTTTCTTCCATTTCTCATGAAAGAAAAGTTCATTTTTGTTTCAAGGACATATGAATTAGCTACTTTGTGGTGACTGAAACTGTGGCTATCTGGAGGTACTTTGTTTAAAGATTGAGAAGCTTAAATCTATGCATATTGAAAGTGTACACTAAGAAGCTAAAGCATATAATACAGTAAAGCTGAAGAGTCCATCTAAGCATTGTTTACAGAGCAGGAGAACAAACTGAAATTAACCAGACATCCAATAATAAGAAATTAGTCAGATAAATCATGGTACATTTCTACGATGAAATAGGATCCTTAAGATGATGAATGTGTTTGCATAGGTATTTGATATGAAATAATTATTGTTTTTAAAGATACGTCACTATTTTTATAGTTTTTAAAAAAATTCTTATTTTAATATAGTTATTTCAGTATTGATAGATAAAATGGTGCAGTGCTTTGAAATCCTGGAAGTGGGAATAATGTGTAAATGACATGCATACACTATGAGCAGAATCATGAGCATCCAGCAGTTCCTCACATCATTCTGTCTGCTTTTATAGGGATTTGAAGATTTCCATACTAAAATGTTTAGAAATGATTCATGGATGTACATTTATTCAAGTCGTGAAAGGCATTAATCTTTTGGTAAATGAAAAAGTGAATCACGAAGTAGTAGATTCAAAATGGTCCTTTTTTTTTTTGCAAAACAGTACATATGTTGACATGTATACATAGAAGATTGTCAAATATTGTTATCTTGGGTGCAGTATTTTAGTCTTATTAGATTTTATTATTTGCATGTTTTGGAAAGTTTAAAAAAATGTTAGGCTTGGACAACTGGCAATATTTACTAATGTAGAACATATGTAAACTGGATAAGTCAACAACTCCATCTCTAGACATGGTCCCCATAGAATTATATACATACATTTGGCAAAAGAAATGGATAAGGATGTTCATACCAGCTCTGTTCATAAGAACCCGAGGGGAAACAATCCCAGAGTCCATCAGTACTAAAACGGATACATTGTATTATCTTCACATGATGAATATCACAGAGACACAGACAGAGAGACCGAACTCCAACTAAACAGAGTAACACGGGCAAAGCTCAGAATAGTAATGCTGAGCCAAGAAGATAGATACAGTGAATGGCAACTGCGTAGTTCCATTTTTGTTCAGAAAACAGGGAAAAATCTAAATGTTAGAAGTCAGAACAGTGATTTTCTTGGGGACGTAAGTAGCTAGAAGTGAGTACGAGGCAGTTTTTGCAGAAGAGTTTTGAGCACATTGATTCAATTCTCACAATGACCCAGGAGAGGGAGAAAATATTTTTCCAATCCCCACTTTGGGGATCAGAGACATTAGGTATCTTTGTCGTCACCACACATCTTGTGAGTTGTGGGCCTGGGCTTTTGAACCTTAGCAGCTTGGCGTATTCTGGTATGGGCTCTGGAGACAGTAGGCCAGCCATAGTTGCCGGGTTCCTTTGTGATGCAGCCTGGTCGCTTACTCTTTTCAGAGTTGCAATCAGACATCTTCTTTCCCTACGCTGCAGTCAGCCTGAGTCCTAAAATCTGCTAAAAGAATCGTGAAGTGTTCGTTCACCTCACCAGCACGTGTTTATTAAATACTAAGTAAAATGTAGCAAGTGGGGTGAGATGTGGACAAGCAAAACCCCATGTGCGTCCTGTTCTTAGGGGCCTGTGGGCCAATGCAGGAGACAGACGTTGGTCAGGGGACTAAACAAGAGTGTAAAATTGTATGCATGTTGAGAAAATGGCACAAGGAAACAAGGCCTTGACGCACATGTAGTTTCTGGCTACGCTACTGATAAGCTTAGGACTTTGGGACACAGCAGTTCATTTCTTTTCTCTGATCTTGACCCCTTTGTTTGGGACATGAGAGACTTACATGACACCATTGTTTTCCAGAATGGCTTCTGTTGACAACATGTCGTTGTTACACGTGAGGATAAAAGTGTCAGTCATTTTCTCACACCTCTTCTTCCTTTTTTTCTTGATATGTATTCCGGTGTGTCCTGGAGTGTGCTTCCTCTTTTGACATGGAATCCTTCATTTCCCCAGTGGCTGTTGCCCACTGAGGAATCAGAGCTGAGCTTTTTCTCTAACCCAAGAATTCCCTTAAATCTGGGACGCTGCTTCAGTGAGGGACACACCTCCCCCTCAGCAGGGATGGTGAATGTTTCGGAGACCAGCGCCCAGACTATAACCCAGAACTCACTTATGTATTCCAAAATGCCGTCACTGCTATTAAACCTGAATACTGAGGTTTTAGTTTAGAAAATAAACCAACTTTATATTGACATCTTTTGTCGTAACAGAAAAACAACACACATGCCAAGAGGTTTGCTGCCACTGCTTCCCAGGGAGGTCTGGATCCCCTAACGGTTTTTTTTGGGGGGGAAAAGGTCTAGCCTAGTCCTCTTGCCTCAGATTGATATGTCCTTTCAGGGCCATCAGCTCTGGAGCAGTGTGTGGCGTCCTTGAGGTCTGTGACTGTGTCTCAGTTTGCCGTTTCCCTTGGCCCGATCCTACTGCCCAGATTTGCTTACAGAGATTTTTCCTAAGATCACTTGCCATGAACAGTCTGCCTGCACATCTATATCCAGAATTCGTTTCCAAACGGAACTGACCTGTAAAAGTTTGTTTGGGAGCAACTCTCCGAAGCAGACTGTAAGGGGGTGTTTAGAAGCTGGTCTAGCCACCGGCCAGCTGGCCAGGAGCACCTGATTCCGGAGCTGCTGGACTCCATGCTTGGTGCCTTCATATTGGTGTCTTGGAACTGGCCACAGAGAGAAAACTTAGGCCACAGAAATGAGTACACATTTCGAGATTTAATGAGTACATTTCGAGATTTAATTCTCCCACTGATGAGTCACATAGTAAACGCTGAGGGGCATTCTGTGGTGCTCCCCTCTAGTGATGGACAGATCACTGACGATGCTGTCGCAGCACAATTGTTTTTTTTTTTATTTTTGAAACAGGGTCTCTCTTTGTAGTTCAGGCTGGCCCTGAGTTCAGCCTTGAACTCACATCACAGCAATCCTCCTGCCTCTGCCTCCCGAGTGCTGGGATTGCAGGCGTGAGCCACCACGCCCGGCTCTGTGGTATGTGGTACTGACTGCTGCTGGGCATGAATCTCCACACCCTGTATGCTATGTGGTTAAACTAGGGATTGATCCAGGATCCTTGCACTTGCAAGACAGGCGCTGGAACCACTGAGCCAAATCCCTGGTCCCATCGGTGCAATTGTTAAAATTCCACAATGGTGCAGTTGGGATACCTGTGGAAGTAAGTGCACTGGCAGACATGGCATCCGGAGCTTCACAGAGTGCCAACTGCAATGGGGAGGATGGTAGTTATGGAGCCACTAACCATTACTGATAAGTGTCTCTAGAAAAAGAAATTGATCCAAATCCAGAAAGTCTCTTCTCAAAGGGGATGAACTTACATAAAGCACTTGGATGTCAGAAATAGGAAAGGCGTTGGAATTGGGTGCCGGGTTGCGTTGTTTAAATTTCCCTTCAAGACTGAAGTATTTAGTCATCTGCCGATGAAGAATGATCGCTGCGAAGTTCTCAGCTGAGTGCTTCCCCAGGAACGGCCTGGGTCCAAGGTGACTCTCCCTTGGGTTAACATGGGACATCTCTGAACTTCCCACCTTTTCTTCAGTGTTCCCCTTGGGACTACCCAAACCCCTTTCTGGCTGCACCTCAGTTCCATTTCTCTTTCTGTATCCCGTCGTCTCATCTTACAGTCAGGTGTCGCTCCTGAGAGCAAAGTCCTAATATGCCACCTGCACACACCAAGCCTTTATCTTAGACTGCTTTTCCTGTAGTGCGTACAAACAACAGTGGATTTGACATCTAGAGGTTTTTCCCCTTTGGGAAGATGTTTAAAGGTGCTTGGTCTGAAGCTCATTCTTTCATAATTAGGAAATGCCAGACTACATAGAGTTCTTTGGGACTTGTGGAGGGTGAAGATACAGCGGTGCACCGGGCATCTGCGAGTCAAGGATGCTGTTCACAAAACCTCCCAAATGTGAGAGCACATATGTGTGCACCTGTAGGAAAGGAGTCTTGCTCAACACACACTGGAAAACTTTGAGCCAATTTTTCTTCTCTCCTCTCCTCTTTTCTTCTTCTTCTTCTCCCTTTCCCACTTCCTCTCTGTCTGCATCTCTATCTCTTCTCCCTTCTCTCTTCCTTTCCTTCTCTTTTCCTTTAGACAGGATCTCACTGTGTAGCTCAGGCTGTCCTTGAACTTGTGATCCTCTTACATTGGTCTCCCGAGCAGCGAGGATTATGGGTGTGGTCCATCATGTCCAGCATGACTTGTTTTCTTCTACACCTAAAATCCAGTATGTTTCTTTAAGTCATAAGTCCCCTCTGCTCATATTGGGGCAACAAGAAGAGTAAACCTTACTGCAGTGATACTGAAAACTAAGAGGAATAATTGTGATTTGATGTCAGTGTTTTAGATTCTAACAGTGCTTTGCAGACTGTAGCGGACTGGCATTATGGAAGGGGTCTGAATGAAGCCAGCCCCTGGTTTTGAATAATTGTTTTTCTTCTTTCTCTCTGTGTCTATCTCTCTTTCTGTCTGTCTGTCTCACACACGCACTAACTTTTTTTTTTTTGTACGAGAAAGAGAAGGACGTATTTGTAGAGTGAAGACTCATCTTCCAACTGCCTCACGACAGTGGAGGCTCGTGGCGTGGCCAAGGTACACTTCAGTCTAGAGAATGGAAGGTGCCAGACTGAGTTCCTACAACTCCTCAGAGATGTGTGGGGCTATGGGTTTTGGATCTCTGGCTTTTCCTTTGTTCTCAGGGGATTATAGGAGCCAAGGGAGGGGGAATGGAAGGAGAAAATGGATTTTACATACATGGTCTCATGTCTGGCTCCACACAGAAAAAAATCCTGAGGAAGGCATAGGTTCCATTCCAAGAGGAGAAATTAAGACTCAGAGAGGTGACCAAGGTCATCCAGCTGATGAAAGACAGGACCGGTCTCTGCCTCGACACTCGTACTCTTCATTGACACTCATTCATACTTTTAGATGCCCTTAGAACAACTAACTTAGAGCTCTGATGGCTGCTTTTCATTTATCTATTGTACATTCTAACAGACACAAACCGCAGTGTGAGATAGGTCTTGTTATTCCTCTACTCTACCTTCTAGATAAAATAACTGAGGAATGGAGAATAATTTGATTCACTTGTGGCCACTTCAGTTAGTAAGTGATAAAGTTGGGATTTGAACATACAGCTGACTCCAAAGCTGGTAGACTTTGAGCTGTACATTGGAACCCCTAAACCTGGCTATATAATGGAACACGTTGCTTCTCATCTGGCAAAGAATTTCAGAAAACAAGGTTTTGTGCACATCCTTAGGCAACTGAAGGTTCAAGGGGCTAAGAGATTTTAATGTTTAAATGGGAAGACGTGTATTTCTAGTCAAGTTCTTTTTAAAATGCGGGAGCCAGTGAGACAGCCTCAGTCACAGGGAAAGGAATAAAACGTATTTACTGTCAGTGGAGAGTGGTGTGAGGAAAACAGAAAACTTTGCCTAGAACCAGGGTCGACTAAAGGTGTGAAAGACATCGGAAAGAAACAAGGAATGGGTAGGGTCACTGGGTCACATCCAAACTGACAGAAACAAGGCTAATTTGAACCAGGCTCCCCCTAGCTTCATGTACACGTCTCATCCCTTGGCTGTTCATCTGTGTTCATCTTAGCTCGGGGCTAAGAACATGGGGCCAAGTGTTGATCGTTATGGCGTATATGAGGGATCGTTAACCGCCACTTGTTGGCTGCAGGCTGTGGGGTAGATGTGACAAGGGTCTTCAAAGGACGGACATGGTGAAATTCAGAAGCCTTTCGCTGGGATACAAACAAGTGATCTGAAACAATTCTGAAGCTTTGAGAAAAGTCTTAATTCTGGCAGAAGGAGCCATGGTAAGAATCAGAATTGAACTGCTAAATGAAGTTCTGGGCTGCAGGCCATGGCTGTGGGTGAGGATCCTGAGCTCTGAATGATGAGATGTTGGAAGCCATTGAGAGCAGTCGGTAGATGTCTGAGGTCAACCGTAAATTTGTCCAACTACTTAAATTCGCTGAATTAAAATTTAGTCTCATCCCTAAAGGGATTTGGGTTAGTGTTATTCCTCCTGCTGGTCTGTTACATTCCAGCCTTCAATTTGAGTTAATAAGATGCCATTATCGACACCGAAGTTTCCTTTTGAGCTCTATAATTTAGAGATGGCAAATAAAATTAAATCCTAAGTTACAAGTCTGTAGACCATGGTGGTAGATGCTTGGAGATGCGGAGACTGAATGTGGGCTTGAAAGACAAGAGTGGTATCATCCATTAGTGGTGTCTTCTGTAGGCACAGAGAAGGGAGCCAGGGTTTTTGTGCCATGTAATTGTCATCCTGAATCTAACTATGGCGATTCAGTGATGTGTTTATGTCTTCTTGTTTCAAAAATTACTGGCAGAAGTTCACTGTGTGTAGTGGTCCAGACATAGACCATCTCTCAAAGTGAGTACTGTTAACGTTACAAAGCACTATTAATTCATAAAATAGCCCAGCAAGTGGGATGGGGTGGAATGATGAAAGTACTATGTTTCTTTTTGATTTTTCTACACTTAAGGAGTCAGGAAATCATTTTAGTTAGGTTCCTTGGCTGGCAAGCTAGCCTACCAGAGAGGGGTTTATTTTATAATGTGTTTATTTATTTTGTGACTACCAGTGATTGAAAGCAGGGCCTCGGACATGCTAGGCAAGTGCTTTACCACTGAGCTACATCCCCAGATCTTTATAGTTTTTTTTTGATGCTGCATTTCCAGGTCAGCCTCAAACTTGCAATCCTTCTCAGTTGCTGTGATTACGGGCTTGGGGCACCTCACATGTCTCAATACATTCAGGTACTCGCCCAGGTTTTAAAAGCCAGCTCAGAAATGAGCTGTGGGACTCCAGTAAATTGAAAACCCCCCTTATTTTACAATGTGGTTTTGCAACTTTTCCTGTCACAAACTAGAATCTATTGTCTTGCCTTTAATCTGATCGGGGGTTTGTGACTTGTGTCTGTTTACGAGAAGATGGCAGAGGTGATGTTTGCCAGTCCCTAACCTAGGGCTCAGTAGGTCCCACACATCGTCCGTTCTTCCTCTGGACTCTGCCATCAGGAGATCAAGCCCAAACTTGCTTGCTTGAGAATGGGAAACTGTGTGGTTCTAGTCAAGGTCCTCCACATGGCCAGCTGACCTTTAAACCTGCCAGAGCCTGACTAGGACTAGCAGAGATGCCCACCCATCCCCAGCTAATTACAGATGTACAAGGAAGCCCACGAGAGACAAGAAAAACCCTCAGCTCAACCACAGACTCAAAATCAGTAAGAGGTTCTTACTGTTTTAAGTCTCTGAGTTTCTGAGATAGTTTGTTAAGCAGCAGTAGCTAGTGGACATAGTAACTTTAAGTCAATCTCGGATGTTCTGAGTCTCAGTTTCTCATAGGAGAAATAGACCAGTAAGACATTTTCCTGCCTTAGGGAAGATTTTAAGATGCTACATACACATACATTTCACAAATGCATTTTGAATGCCCATTAGCCTCAAGCTAGATCCTAGTACCTCACAGGACAGGTCATAGGTCAACCCTGGTGGCTTCTCCTTCCACCTATAGGCCAGCTGCCGATGAGCTGGAGTAGACAATCCTGCTGCAATGGTGGTGGAACAGGGAGAGGTGGACAGGCTGACCTGAAAGAGGTCGAGGACCATACATGTCATCTTCTAGTTTATCCTGTCTCCTGGACTCTTGAACTCAATTAACTTAATAAGTCTTCTTCCTTATTTTTAACTGAGTCCTAGGGATGGGCAAGGGTATTACTTCATCTTCTCAGTACATATAAATGGACACGACGCAGTTCATATCGAGCAGCTCAAACTCTTGCATTTTAGCAAGAGAAGGAGAGACAGAAACCAGAAACCAGTCGTTCTGGTACAAGGATTCTGCCTTTTGTTTCAGTTCCCACGTCCAGTCCAGTGCCAGTTTCAGGGCTCTGTCTCCAAAGAAACCTCAGTTCCACCTTCCTCTGTCAAGTCCCTGCTTAGAGGCAGTAGTATTTCTCAGTAGGACCTTCACCTGCTTTCCGTGGAGCAGGTGAGATACTCCTTTAAAGGTCGGATCACAGCCTTCTCTTGGGGGTTCTCACCACACTTAGGCGAAGATCCAAATGTTCTGTCTCAGCCCACAAGGCCGTGTAGGAAACAGCACTTGCCCAGGGCTCCCACTTTGTCTCTTGGTTTTTGTAATCCCGTCTCGCTTCTGTTCCTCCAGCGCTTCCGGCTTGTCTCAGCTTTGGCACCACGCCCCTTTGTTCTCTGAAATACTTCTCTCTCTTTCCCTGTGTCTGTAAGTTAATGGTTTCCTCCCCGTTCTGGTAGAAAGCCCTTGGTCTCTCATAAACTGTGCCTCCCTGAACACTCAGGTAAGCAGTTTACTCCTTCACAGTGGCCTATACGTCATGCACGGCATCATTTCTCGTTCTCGAGGACAGGACTCTTGTCTGGTTTGTTCATTCCTGAGTTTCTGTCACATACGACGATGTCTGGTGTGTAACTGCTCAGATTTCCAATTCAATGAGTGTTTGCTAAAGAAAAGGAATGAGCGCTGAGGGGGAAGAAGTTACCAAGAATGTGTCTGTCATCTTTCCGGCATTATAGTGAAATATCTGAGGCATTAACTTATAAAGAATACAGGTTTGTTTTGGTGAATGGTTTTGGAGGCTGCATGACTGAGAGGCTCCCTTCTTTGCACTCTTGATAGGCTGCCAATGGTGGCTGAACCATAGGTCAGGACCTCCTTACATCATAGGTCCAGAAGCAAAAGAGCCAGAAAAAGAAAGAAACCAGGGCCCCACCAGCCCCGTCAAAGGCACACACCCACCTTTGGAGGACACTCATTGGAACCACAGAAGAGAGGGGGTGTCTAACTCAGTACCCAAAACAGCCTCTTCCTTTGCTAAAAATTCCACCTCGCTTCTTTCAATTGCTTGGCTTCAGCTGTCTACCAGTGCAGCTGGGAATCAAAGTGTCAGTTTCCTAAACACTTGCAGGATCTGTATCCTGCCAGGGTCTGCTCTGGGCAGGTAGGAGGGGTAATTCCTCACCATTTATTTGCTGTGGCCTATATCTAACTTCACTTTTTCTTGGATAAACTGTGGCTTCTGATTCAATATTTCTCTGGTTTCTGTGGCAGAGATACTTGTTTTTTTCTGAAGATACTGGTGATAAAAGACATTCATAGCTTCTGAGGAAAATATGTTGTCCACTTCAAGGGGGGACTAAGACCAGGGCCCTTGTAGAGGCCCCAGGTGTCAACTTCTGCTGTTGGAGATTTAGCAACTTAGTGCATAGCGAGCAGCTTAGTGCCACCGAACATCTGGCAGAACAGGCGAGGAGGAAAGCAGTTAGCGTTTTATTCTTTTTAGCATCATGTTAAATTGGCCATGAAACCAGAGATGGTGCGATTGAATTATAAGAGGGCTGAAGTATTAAATAAAAATCCAGGAGACAGTCAGGGTATGTGGCTCAAGGTGGGCGAGCCTCTAATAGGAGGTGAAATGGATTTACAAAACAGTAAGTGGAAAAGACAACATCTTCTTGCCTAATAACTTGCCTCCTTGAATACTGGGAGGTGGGCGCATGGGTGAGGGGGGTGTGCGCCCCAGAGGTGGTATTTCCCTGGAAAACAGGGCATTTCCTTCTGATGGGGCATAGCTGCTTTCTGAGACATCGGTGGGATCCAGGAATGCGGCCAGGAGGGACACTCTCTCATCCTTTGGTGGTTTCTTGTTTGTGGCTTCTCTGCACGTGGCTTTTCCACATTTCTCCTTCATGTTCGCAGTGCAACAGGCTGATTCGTCGGTGGAGATGTTAAAATCCTAGCTCTGGAGCTGTGGTAAATTGGCTGAGAGGAGAGATGGACTATACTTGCCAGTTCAGAGGGACAGAAAAGCCACTGTCCGGATCGCTTTTTTTCTCCTGGGACTGGACAGTGAACACACTCCAGTCTCCCAGGGTGCTGGAACTCTAGCCATGTACCAGAGACTGGTTATACAGCATCTTATTAAATATTTGTCTATATTGATTCCATGCTGAACAATAATATTTTGGCTACATTGGATTACATAAAAATGTGTCATTAGAATTGCTTTCATTCTCTTGGACTCAGCCATCAGTTGTGTGGAGCTGTTGTTCAGTTGGGCAGGAAAGGCTGGGGGTGAGGGTGGCTGGGTTGGGGTGCGATTTGGAAGTGGAAACAGAAAGTGTCTCACTGTGCTTCTCACTGTGGACTTGCTCAGAATGGGTGATGTCAAAGACATGCGGACCTTTCCCTGTGTCTGTACCGGGATTCCCAGCGTACCTCGTGTGTGTTTGTGCTTTAAAAGAAGAAAAGGTCTCCAGCCCCAAGTCTACCTTCAGTAGTTTGTCCTGAAGCCCTATCATGACCCTACCTCTGAAAGTTTCAGCTCCTAGGAAAGAGTCAAGGGGTGAAGAGGAGAAAAAAAAAATCTCATCTCACCACACCAAGGTGGAGAAAATCTGTGCCTGGGCCTCAGTTTGCTGATGCTATAAGGGAAGGGAGAGGTGGGGAAGGGCGTTCAAGGTCATAGGTGGGGACCTTTATGATCACCTGTTCACTCACTTCTAATAACTTCATTTTGTTCTGATTTTACAGATAGGAAAAAGGAGACCAAGGTGGTACAGTAACTCCTCCAGTGTCAGCTTTTGACGCCGAGTCTGCCTGACTCTGAGGTCATCCTGGGGGCCTGGAGTGACTGAGGAGGATGTTTTGGACCATGTGGGAACTCTGCTGAGTTAGATTCAGGACTAGGGGGAAAGCAGAGGTAGTTCTAGGTGAGAGATTGGCCCGAGCAGACCATGGAGATAGGGCTGCAAGAGATTCTTTCTGAAAAGGACGTGGGGTCATTGCAAAACGTGGTGAATGTTTGCTGTTTTTAAAAGAAAACAGTTCTAGTTAGACACATCGGTGTCCAGCTCTCTCAGAATAATCCCCTCCGCCCCGTATCTCCCAGCTTTGAACTCACGTGTCTCACCCTCTCGCCATTTTCTGAGCAGTTCTGGAAGTCTTTCATGAGCATTTTAAGGCTTCAGCTACCTCAGTGCCCTAAATGAACTAAAAATATTTATTTTTCCTGGTCATACTCACTTTGGAGAAGAGTCTGAAGTCATGTAGTGCCAGATTTACTAGATAAGTGTAGATGAGGACACACTAATGTTTTTTTCTTAATATTTCAGTGACGTTTATTGTTTTATTTTTATTTTTTGACACACTCATGTTTTGATGAGCCCGCCTTTCTATCGGATGACACTTGGCAGTGACATTCCCTTTTTATTATTTATTGATAATTCTTGTAAAGACACTCATGATAGAGGATTTCCAGAACTGATTCAGCACATGGAAAGAATTGTGGGATAAATGTATCTGAAGTGTGGGGTGGGGCATCTGAGGGGGCAAAGTGCCTTTTACTATGGTAAGTTTTAAAAATCCAGACAGTCACTGTATATTGTGATGACATCATTTGCACCCAAGAAGGGATGTTGTCCTTTGCTTCTTACAAGTTTACCTTCTTGTAAGTTGCCTGTTGAGTATTTAGGGCTGGGGACACTGAGACTGGGCAGTGTAGACACTCACATGTCCACAGCCTGCCCATCCCTGTCAGGTGGGCACGAGTCATTCCCTGGGGGCTTACCTACCGGCTTCGTACAAGGTCTTTCTTGAGGTTGATCACTTCCCGGTCTATGTACTTGATGCTCTTCATTGGCTTGTCTGGGACCTGATGGGAGGAGGAGAAGTCGATGTAAAAGAGATGTGATTGTAACCGTTCCAAATAAGAGTCCAGCAACAAAGGCTCAGCCATTCATCTGTGATGTTTCTGCGAGCTGGCTTTCCAGTCCTAAGCCAATCGACTTACAGAGAGGGAAGTTTTCTTTTGGCTCCTGGTTTTGGAGAAGCTAATCCATAACTGGTTGGTTCCACTGCTTTAGGCTGAGAGTTGAAACAGCAGGTCATGGTGGCAGCAAGAGAGAGAGAAAAGGACAGAGTCCCCGCAGTCTGCTCGAGGCTCCCCTTCAGGGACCTAAGCACCTTCCCCACACCTCACCTTCCAAAGGCCCAACAACCCCCTACAACACCACTCTGAGGGCCAAGCCTTGAACACACAAGTTTTGGGAGATGCTCAAAACTCTGTGCATCACGCTGTCAGTCCAGGGTTGAGGGGCTCTGGGGACACAGCAGAGGCTTTGGGGACCCGTGAACCTGAGCTTTGATCTTAGCTCTGCCCAATAGTTAGTTGTCTGACCTTGGACAAGTGACTCGGCCTCTGTGAGCCTCAGCTTCTCAGTAGAATGGGGAATAATCTTTTCCCTGCTGTGAAGATGAAGTGAATTGCCCAGTCCCAACTCGACAGCGAGCGTAGGAAAATAAGGGGAAGTCACTCATTAGCATCGTGCTTAAAGAACAGTAAAGTATTAACCATAAAATACTACTGGTAGTTATCATTATTGGCAGTTTAGAGAGTTGACTATCGTTACAGTAACGCTGTGAATGTACTTTCCTTCCTTTTGCTCCCCTCCATCAGGACTTTACAGGCAAATCACTCAGGTAATTGTTTTTGGATTTCCCCCATTTTCTTCTGTTAATTTTCCTCAGCTAGACAGAAGGGAAGTCTCTCAATTCACAATTCTGTCAGTCAGAGGTTAGTACCAGGTCCACACAAAGGGGACAGTGAAGTTACTCATATTTCAGTATAAAACTTTTCTTAGCCCTGCCATTGGGAGAAATGTTAAGCAGAAAGTATCTAGATTATCCTGTTTTGAAATTAATTCTTTCATATTAGAGTTTTTTAAAATAAAAATAAATATTAAGGAGGTATGGGAAAATAGGCTGAGTGAGACATGGTGTACTCAAATGAACAAGATGTATCACTTGCAATTCACTGCTAATTACAGCTGAAGAGCTAAGTGATTTCATTGCTTTATATCCCCTTGAGCTTACTCAAGTCCGCCCCACATACTTTTGCATCCAAATACAGATGCTCCTCAACTTACAGTGGGATTATATCTGATAAATCCATTATAGGTTGGCGTGTCATAGATCAAAAGTACATTTAATGCACCTAACCTGCCAAACAGCCTACATTAAATGTGCTTACAACACTTACATAAGCCTACGTTTGGGCAAAATCACCTAACACTAAGCTTATGTTATAATAAAATGCTGAATAATTTATGTACCATGTTGAATTCTAGACTAACAGTGATACACAGAATGGCTGTATGACTGTACTTCCACACCATCAATACCATTTTTAAAAAAAATCTTAAGTTAAACTTTAGTCAAGGGGAAAAGAAGTAGTTGAGTGGGAAAGAAGTAGTTGTAGTTACTTTGCCTGAGAGTTGATGGCAAAACCACCAGCTACCATCAGAGGACGCTGCAGGAAGCACGGGGAGGCTCTGCAGGACTTCTACAGGCAGGATGTGAAGGTGTCAGCCCCATGACAGAGGCCAAAGAGCTCCATGGCATCATCGCTCAGGGCCATGACTGGTTCAGAGTTGACCATCTGACACAGTGTGGGCCAAAGAAATGCAAGGAGACATTTTTCAGACGCTTCATGGAAGCATGATTTGTAGATGTTCTAGGAAACACTGGCAGAAACGTGGTCATTCCTTGCTGGCTATGAAAGTTGAGAGCTGCTGGCAGCCATTTTGTGGCCATGAGGAGAATCAATCTAGGGCTAAGAAGATTGGGGGAAGAAGGCAGAGAGGATAGTTAATCCAGTGGTGCTTTATTTAAATGACCAAACTTCAGCAGAACTTGGATTTTTTGTGTACCTTTCCTTTACTATTTTTTTAGGTTTTCTGAGACAGGGTCTCGCTTTTTTGTGGTTTAGGCTGGCCCTGAGCTC